>VZTN01016844.1:8625-25429 GCA_013400515.1 Erpornis zantholeuca
ACTCAAATGTAGTATCTTAGCAGATGTGTTCTAGCCTGCTTCTCAACACAAAAAGACATCAAGCACCTAACGGGTTCACCAAAGAACAAAAAGTACAGCTGCTTTCTGACTACTGAGTAAAAATTATTGCCTTTTAAAATAGTTCATTAAGAAATATCAAAGGCTGTTATCCAGCCATTGGATAATCCATGATCCAGCTATGGAGGATTATACCTTTTAATTCCCTTAAGTTTAAGATTTTTGATTTTACTACTATATCAATTACGCTAAATAAAGCTTGTGCTGATACAGTCCTCAGAAACATAATATTTAGGTTTTTGTGGGAGTACAAGCATCCACCCTGACAACAAGAAATTAATAACATATTAAAACACATCTATGATTTGCATTGTCAAGAGATTTCATTTTACTGAGACTTGCCATGAGTTTAATCCACACAGCTGTTTTCCCTTATAATCATTAGTTTTACTATGTCTATGCAGCAGACAGATTCCTTTATTTGTTGTACAAATAGGAAGAGGCTTGAAATCAATTTTCTGGATCTGGGCATGAGGTTGCTTTTTGTTTTCTTTTTTTGTCCATGCTGTTTATTTTACTAATTGTTTTTGCATATGTGTTATTAGGCAGAGTTTTTGAACAGCAGAGACCAGATGGAAAGTTAGGTTCAGAAAAGAAATATTTCAACTGTGTAAAATATTACAACTGTTTAAAAACCTACTTTAATCACCACTCATTTGAAGGATTGCAATGAAACTGATCTTTTGGGAGAAGATTTTGCCTGGTGTCATTTACCTTCAAAGCTAGCTAGTTTCAAAGATAAGAAAACAAATGCAGGTGTCTCCAGAAAATATGTTTTCTGAGACCCCAGTTGAATTCTGGAAATTTTATGTGGTGATGCCACTGTCTGCCATATTCCTATGTAGTCAGCTTACTCAAAATATATGTTTCACAGAACTTCACAGTTCTAATTGTTCCTATTCTCATTGGCAAAATAGTTATTTTGTGGACCTAGAGAAAGAAACTGAGAAAGGAGCTCAGTTGCTATTCCTAGCTCTTTCACAGAATCACTGATATTTCACACAGATATTTTTATATCTTAGATAAGAGACGATTGTATGAAACAGACGTTGTTCCATGTATGTGCCATCTTTATCATCTGTTTGATGAGGAACCTTTTGAGTTCACATTTGATAGCTGTTTAAAATAAATAAATTGGGTTTTTGAGAATTTCTAACAAAAGCCACTAAACAACAGCAAAACATTAGCACTTCTCCTAGTACTAAGAGAGAACTAGGAGAAAAATGGCTCTTTTTCTGACAGGAGATGTAGAGCAGATATGCATTCAAACCCAGCCATTTTCTGGCTTACTCTGCTCTTACTTCGTCCATGCTGTTTATCTGATAAGGGGAGGGTATGGGGAAACTTGAATGGCAAGTTAGGGGGTTTTTTTGTTACTTGCCTTTGGTTTAACATTGAGAAATAGAAAACTACATTACAATTCTAAAGGAATATTTGAAGCAAAACCACGGCACTATCACAATACCTTTATTCCTGACCCATACCGTAGATGCTGTCACTTTACTGAAAACATTTGGACATTACCACCAAGAGTGATAGTGAAATGGTCTGTTTTTCTGACAAGTCAATGAATCAAAATTTTCTAAGCTGCCACTTTACTTTCAGAATTTAAGCTTGCAGTCATTTTTCCCTCAAATATGAAGACAACCAGAAAACCCTTAACATGTGCAAATTCATGACATAAGAAATAAACAGAAAGAGATGAAAGTTGTGTACTGATACTGGTTAACCCTGTTATATCATACTAAATAGAGAAATGCACAACTTCCTCCTAGTGGTAATTTTTGTGGGGATTATGAGGAGTTGGTAGATGGGACCAAATGTCAGATTTTACCCATGCAGAGCTGTAGACCAAAGAAAAACTGAAATCTTAGGTGGTATTTAAGCTGAATATGGGACAAAAAATATTTCAGGATACCAAGATGCATTCCAAGTCTACAACTTGATATTCCCTTACAGGCAAAAGTCAGATTCCCTTAGCTCACAACAACCCTGGTAACAGGTGTTCTATGAAGATGTTGCTACTGCATACACTGAAGTCCTGTTCCAGTGCCTATAATCTGATCACACTTCTGAATTTACTTAATTTTCAGTTAAGGACTGATTGCCTAACATTTCAAAAGGAGGTCTGAATTCTGACATTAATCCCTGCACACGTGACCCCTGTGCCTCTGCAGTCAGAAAATCTAGGGAGAAAGCAGCCCAAGAAGACCATCAAAATCCACGGGATCCCAGTTTGCCTCTATACAGTCAGTGTCTTCTACAGTCAGTGTGAAATGTTTGGGATTCTTGATTACTGTATACTTCTTTCTTAATCTCCTGTACTTTCCTATATGTATTCTAGGAAAAAAAAAAAAAAGAGTATCACTGACACGTCAGCCATGATTTTATACATTAGTAAAGCAAATGAGGAAACAATTTAACAAAATACATTTAATGAACTAGTAAAGAATTGACGTATTAGTGGTATGAATTGCAGTTTCAGAAACAAATTTTATTTTGTGATTCATATTTAATTTTTTAACTCTAATTATGGGATTCAGTTTTTAGCAGATATTTTATGAGCAATAATTACCTAAAATTGAAAAATAAAAATTACAATATGCTAAAGGTAAGTACCTAAAAAAATTTTCAGTCAATCTTTGATGGACATAAGTACACTAAGGTCTTAATTATTGAGTTATAATTTCATTTGTGCACAACTTAGGAAAAGAAGTTAAAAATGTAAAATAATATCCTGTAGAATTACACAACAGTTCTGTATCCAAAATAGAAATTTTATTTTCAGAAAGAAGTAACTAGTTCATATACATTATTGACCTAGTGTTGCATATAGGTAAAACCTTATAAAATGAAGGGTATTTGTTGCCTTTGTAAAGCCAAGGCTCAAGCCTGTTACCTGGGCTGAGCAGGAGAGGCTGTGGGACAGAGGCAGAGCTGAACCAGGGGGTGAGAGCCATGCTGTGTGACCATGGCATGTGCACATCCTGGTGTGTGCTGGCTGCTTCAGTCATCTCTGAGATGCTTTAAAACTGTGTAAACTGATAACTGGCTAACTGCTCAAAAAGGCTGGGATTTTGCAATAAAGGGCTCTCCTTTGCACCTGCCTGGGGACTCTGCGTCGCCCATCATTGCAACAAAACAGCTCAGTATTTTTTTTTTTTATTTTGAAATAATACATGCTTTTTTTTGTACACAGGTATTTTAAGTAACATTATTGCAACAAATGGTTTAGTGTCTCATCATTTTGTCACTGGAAACAAAATTTCTTGATGGTTTTAAAAGGATTTAACCCTTTTAGTGTTAAGTCAATTGTCATATTTTCAAGAGGTGAAGTATGGGAGAAATAAGGACTTCAATTTTGTTTCTCAGCAATGTAAAACTTGATGAGTGGGATTCTGCCATTATTTCCCAACAGTTTTGCCACATTCTTGATCAAATTCATGCTGAGCTGTGCCACAGAGCCTGAAAGACTCAGTGTATATATCATGAAGACTGCTGAACACTTGACATTCTGAGACATCACATATGGGTGAAGTATTTTCCTGAAAAAAAATGCAAGTCTTGAAAGTACTGGTGATTAAAGTCTCACATAGGTATATACTTCTAAAATACCAAAGTCTAACATTATACAAATCAGAAATCTGAGATAAATAAATATTATGCACTAGTTCTTGGTTGTTTACCGATGTGGTCTGATGGTGATGCTCTTTTTGGGCCTCTCACTAGATATCTCAGCTAGCACTGCATATCTAAGAAACAGCATGATATCAGTATATATATGTTTTTTGGATTCACTCCTTCCAAGAGGAGTATTTACTACCTGTGGTTTACTAGTCTGTCCCAGCAGAGTCATTACTTTCTATTCTTAATTTTTTATTTGGCATTTACCTTCAGAGAAAATCGCATAGCTACTGAGTAGTATCAAATCATATCATATCATATCATATCATCATAAATCATATAATCTCATCATATCATACCATATCATATCACCTTCTCTCCTTCTTTAAATAATACCTTACATTGAGAAAACAGTGGCATGAAACTGTTTGCTAAATGCTAAAAAACATTAAAAAACATTATACCTAACCTCTGTCTAATCCCTGAGCTCACATATCACTCAGGTGTCCACCACCTCTCCCAATGCAATCCACAATTGCCACCTCTTTTACTTGAGGAGGTGCCTAAAGGAAGTTACTGAAACTTTTAATGTATATACAAACATTTAATGTTGTATCAACAGCTGGATGCTTGAATTAGTGTCTCTTTCCCTTTTAAATTAAACTTGTTGTTTCAATCTCCATTATTTCTCCCTACCTCATCTTTTTCTATATTCAATTACTATGTAACACTCCAGATAAACAAAACTTTTGTAGATTGATTTGACACATAATAATTTAAAACTATTGAGTGAGCAGTATATCAGACATGTTGCAGCTTAAACAAATTCAAAGCACCTAAAAAAAACCCAAATAAAATTACAATTATAAATCAAGAGTAGAAAGTAAGGTAATAGAGTTTAGTGGGATGAATAATTCCCAAATTCTCTAAATGTTATGAGTCTGAAGATCTATGTAATTTGGCAGATGCAGAATGATTAGCCATTCCATTACCAGAAATCTTAAAATATTTAGGTGACATGATCTTTTATAAGGTTGAGATTCTGGTTCTGTAGAGATATTTACTTATCCCCAAATAAACCCAAAGCTGTGCATGGCTTTAAAACATCCTCAACTCACAGTTGAGTCAAGCAAATTCCTGTTCTCTAGCCAGAAGTTCAGTATTTGCCTTAACAACAGCCTCATGGATAACACAGAAAATGTTATACCAAGTGTCTTAATATTTTAGAGTAAGCATATTTCAAGAGTAGTTATATGGAACAGCTGACACACCTGAGGGATCAGGATGCCTTTCAGAGGGACCTGGACAAGCTTGAGAAGGGGACCCATGGGAATCTCATGAGGTTCAACAAGGGCAAGTGCAAGGTGCTACATCTGGGTTGGAGCCAGTACCAACACAGGCTGGGGGATGAACAGATGAGAGCAGCCTATTGAGAAGGACCTGGGAATGCTGCTGGTGGCTGAGAGGCTGGACATGATCCAGCCATGGGCACTCCCAGCCCAGAATGCCAAATGTGTCATGGGCTGCACTCAAAGCAGGTCTGGTGAGACTCCACCTGCAGTGCTGCATCCAGTTTTGAGGTCCCTGGCACAAGACAGGACACGGACCTGTCAAAGAGGGAGCACACAACAGCCACAACAACAATCAGAGGGATGGAGCACCTCTTATGAGGAATGGCTGGGCGAGCTAGGGTTGTTCAGACTGGGGAAGAGAAGGGTCCAGTGGGATATTATTGTGACCTTTCAATGCATAAATAAGACGCATTTATTTTATAAGATGGGACAAGGAGTAAGAGTTTTGGACTATAAGAGGGTAGATTCATACTAGATACAAGGAAAAAAACCTTTTATGATGAGGACAGTAAAACATTGGACCAGGTTGCTCAAAGGAGTGGCAGATATTCTGTCCCTGCAAACACTCAAGGTCAGGCTGGTCAGACCTCTGAGCAACCTGATCTCATTGAATACATTCCTGCTCATTTCAGGGCTGTTGCATTAGCTGACCTTTAAAGGTCCCTTCCAACCCAAAACAAATTCTCTGATTCTTTACCACAACAATAACAATTAAATTATGCAATATGTAAGTATTTATATAATTATTATACTAGCAGTGAAAGGAGATGGGAGGGAATAACAGGTAGCTTATCATTATGTAACATTCAGCTTATTCTGCTGACAAAACAGTGACTGTAACTATTAACAGCCATTGGCATTACAATAATGAGTTCGCAATGGAAGCTATTTCCATCCATCCAGAGATGATGCTACCAGTTAAAGATGTTATTTATCTGATGAAATTAAGACTTGGTTAAAAAATATGTCTAAACATATCATTTTGCCTCATCTCTTGCCAAAACCTGCTACAGAAAATATTTTTCAGGGAAATTCTGCCTGGTTTGGCCATAGAGGACGACAGCTCCTCCAAGAGTGCAGAACCAGCACCAGGTGCTGCTATACCTTCAGCTACATACGTTTTCTCATCTTCCCTCATCAGAGAAGCTGCAATGAATAGTAAATATGGGAACAGCCATCTTCACAAGGCTGCTTCTGAGGTCAAAAAACACCAGGTTGTTTCAATAAAAATCCATACATTATCCAGGTGAAAGTCTGTGAAGCAGAGGAAGGATGACATACATTTCTCTCATCTCCTATCTGAACCTATTTGCCTACTGAAATAACTATTAAATATCTACTGTGGTGTATTGGGTTTGCATGGCCTGGTTTTGGTAGCATCCTGGTCTAGGATGTCTTCTGAGAGAAGCTGACAGGAACTTCCTCCATGCCAAGGAGAGGCAATCCCTGGTGGCTCCAAAGACAGACATACCACAGCCAAGGCTGGGGCAATTAGAAGTGGTAATGCCTCTGTGATAACAGATTTAAGAACAAAGAAAAAAATGGTTATTGTAGTTTTAACTGCAGCCAGAGAAGAGTTGAGTAAAAACATGACAGGAACAACTCTGCAGGCACCAAGGGCAGTGGAGAAGGAGGGAAGGAGGTGTTCCAGGCACCAGAGCTGAGATTCCTCTGCAGCCTGTGGTGCAGCCCATGCTGACACAGCTGTGCCCCGGCAGCCCATGCAGGGCTACAGAGATGCAAAGATCCACCTGAAGCCCAGGGATACACCAGACCCAGAGACACTCACACCAGAGCAGGTGGATACCCGAGGGGAGGCTGTGACCCTGTGGGAGGCCTGTGGCTAGAGAAGCCCTGCTCCCAGACTGGAGCAGCCTGTCCTTGAAGGACTGCACCCCATGAAAGAGTGACCCACACTGCAGCAGTATGAGAGGGACTGTTCCCCTTGGGATGGACTCATGTCGGAGAAATTTGCAGAGAACTGTCTCCTGTGGGAGGGACCCCATGGTGGAGCAGCAGAAGGACTCCTCTCCCTGAGCAGTGGCATTAACAACACGTGATGAATTGACCAAAACCCTCATTCCCTGTCTCCCCACACTGTTTGTGGGAGGAGGCAGAGCTAGGAAGAAGAGAGGGGGGTTGTTTTAAGAGTTCACCTTGCTTCTCGTTATCCTGCTCTGGTTTTGTTAGTAATAAACTCAATTCTTATCTCTAATTTCAAACCTGGTTTTCCTGTGATGGTATTTGATGAGCAATCCCTCCTGGTCCTTATCTCAACCCATGAACCCTTCGTTATATTTTCTCTGCCTTGTCTGGCTGTGGAGCGAAGGAATAGAGCTGCTTTGGTGGGTGTCTGGCTTTCGGCCAGGGTCAACCCACTACATATGTAAAGAGTCCCTCACAATCGTGGTGAGACACATAATTAATACACTGGGGAAACTGATATACCTTTCTTTGTGAAAGCAGAATTCTACACAGAAGTTTTCTAAAATTAGTATTCCTTCCTCTGAAGGAAGCTGATTTATATAGACTTTTTCTGATAATTAAGATTATACATTTGCCAGTAAATTTAAACCAGAAAAAAAAAAAAATCTATTTTGGGTGAATTGCTCCTAGCACATGTGCATGACATTCTTCTTGTCAGAACACAAGCAAGACATCTGGCAAAAATCACCATTCAGTATGTTTCTCTTATTTCCATTACAGGCTTTTCTTTCTCTGGGGAGCAGGTCAGCTGCTCAGTTAGCCTGTCACACCTGGGTTTGCACAGAATCTGGACAACCACTGCAGAATATTCTGTGTAAATGAGATATGGGTTTCTAAATAGGCCTCTTCCCTGGTGCCTTAATACTCTAAATAGATATGGACTTTAATGTGCAGCATAAAAGAAAACTCAGTCTTAGTTAGTCTTTAGAGGCTACCAACTAATGTCTTTCTTCTATGAACGATACAAAAGAGATTTGGGAGACTTTGTTTTTGTACATATTTTTAAATGGCAAATGTACGGAAGCAAAACACCAGTGACATTTGGGTCTCTACTTACAATAAAAAAAGTAAATCTGTTCAAAAAATTAAATTTAAAGAATGTTGAAAAATGAAACCTTAAAAGTTAGCCACAGGAGACCCCATCAACCACCAGAATTATCAAGATTATTCATTCTTTTAAGCCTACACAAGTTTAGTAATGAGCTTTCTATTTTTAGTCCTTCAAAGAAATGCAAAGTTTTAAACCACCAATAATAACTTGCTTAGGTTTGTTGGATTGGGTTTTTTTGTTTTGTTTGTTGTTGTTGCCTGGTTTTGTTTCATTTTTATATCGTATTTCTGTTAAAATAATTCCCAAAAATAAATGAATTTATGTGAAATCAGATTATGTTTTGGAAAACAAAGAAATGTATTTGCAATTGATCAGAAATCAAAGTTCCAGAAAGAAAAGTGTTTCAGTTACAGTATTTAGTCTCCATGCATATAATATGTAAATACTTATTTTCCAAATATATTATGACACACATATTACCTAAATATATGCACACACTTCTTTTATGTAAACATAATGGGTGTGGAGAGGAATACGTAAATCCTCTCCCAGACAATATAGCTACTACCTGGAAGGCCAGAGCAGTTGAGAAAATGTTAAGTAACTAGCCTCTGAATGATTCCTACTCTAGGCTTTCAAGGATCTTTCTAAAACTATTAATCTCATTCATGTGTACAACTTACAAATGATTCATAGATTTTTAATTTTAAAAAATGTAATTATGCTTTACTTAGAATTTTAATGCATATATTCTAATGATAGAGAAGGCCACTACTGTCATCTAACCTTGACTCTGATTGCTATATAGTTCTCTAACTATAGATTCTTTATAAACAAATTTTTGTGTGAAATACAAAACAGTTCAGGATGTTTCTCTTACTTAGAAACAGCAAATCCAAAGAACAGAATTGATGCATTTTTTTAAATAAGCTTTAAATCTGTAATTGTCATGTCAGTTTGTGTTTGCCGTATCTGTCTGCCAGCAAGAGACAGTGACCACTTACAGTGATTACAAAGTACACCAAATGTAGTATATATGTCACTTCTCCACAAGAGCTTGTTGGCAGCTTTGATCGACTTCTTTTTGATTACACCACAATCACCTCATTCCACTTTAGCTACTCTCACTCTCGCTCTCTCTCCAGGGGTTCAGATGTCATTGCTGTATACCTTAGCAGATGAATCAGTTTTCCTTTTGTTAAATCCTCTTCCTGGGAAGATGAATCTGCTCATTGATTTTGACCAAAGACTGGGTTTTAAAAAGGGTAGAAGAGACTTCTGACCTTTCAAATGATCAGATTAAGGTGGTTATTTTCACATTATTAAGTAATCAGGGAAGAAATACATTAAGCAAGAGTTTAGTTCACAGGCTGCTTTGCTGGCTTCTAAAAACTGTTGTGCACTGACAGCTAACCTAGATTCCATTTCTTCCTTTTCCTCTGAACCACAAGGGAAGCTAAAATGCATTTTCACATTGCATTTTGCCTAAAGGCTCTCAGTAAAATTTAATTTTCTTACTGCATTGATTTTTCCATTATAAGTTGTAACAGTCTAATGATATCTCATAAGAATTTTTACTGTTGAGAAAGAGGGATGTGAATGATTTAGCAATAGTAACTTCAAGTGCTAGAGGACTGAAGAACCTTCAATCTGTCTATTTGATAGGCAGATTTTGAAAAATCTATGCCACCTCACCATCCACTGGATGGCTTGAACTTAGTTTCTTAAACAGTTTCACAAAGACAATAGCGATCCAGTTTCATCAACATTTCTGAAAACCAAACTAAAGCTTTCTAAGTCTGGAGTTGAAAACAGTGCTGAAGAATTAACAGTCAACAAGGAAAGAAAGAATGCAACTGAGAGACCTAAAATGCACAACCATTTCTGTCTTGCAGGCTACATTACACCCACTGAAGACTGACATCCTCATTATCCCAAATACTTCAAGTTTGTCATATTTTTTTTCGTTATGCTGGACAGAGAATATAATACATCAAAAAAAAAATGACAAGTTTCCTGGAAAAAGAAAACTCACAGGCTGACTCTTTCATTCAAAACTATTGTATCATCACCAAATCTGAAGAAAGTATGTCTGAAAGCAACTGCTGTGACAGACTATTACACATAAACCAAGTGCCAGAGCAAGTAAAGCAGAGGTTTGCAGAGGTCCCTGTGTTCCACAGCTACAGGAGATTTTCTCACTTATTTCACTTTGTGATGGATTTGATTGAGATGGAAAAAATGCAAAAATGTATGATATATTACTAAATTAAACAGAGTAAAGCCTGCTGTCTGCTTTTGTTAGTAGGCAATAGACTGAAAGGTATCTTCCTCTATATTTTCTAAAGGTTTGCAGAAAGCTGGAAGTGTGGCCAGTTTCTTGTTTTCTGTGGTTTTCGTTCAGAGGAAGTGTTCATAAAAATAACAGAATGGGCTTTATTACAGGTGCTGGAAGCAAATTAAGGAACATCTCACATCTAATCAAGTCATCCCAGTTCTTCAGGGGCATATTTTCCTTTTTTGAAGCCTGGAAAATGAATTGAGCTGGGAACAGAGCTCACAGAAAAACAGGTCTGAAGTAGCCACAGACAATTTACACAAAGCACCTATGCAACTTTTCAGACTCAGTCAGCTGCCAGACTTTTTTTGGTTTTGTCATCATTGTAGCTGTATGCTTACTTTACTTGGAAAAGGTGGCTTGCTTGTTGTGTGGGGGCTGGGGGGGGTGGTGGCAGGTGTTTGTGGTTTTTCAACATTTTTTCATTATAAAGCAAGTATTTCCATAACACAATCACAATTTTCTGAGAAAATACATTATTTATGCTAAATGCTTGTCCAGCACATTAGACATCCAGACCAAAAATTCTGTTGAGTGCACTAAACCACTAACTTGTCTAAAAAAAATGAACTTCCATAGTGCCTGGGACAACCGACTCTTATTTGTCATAAAAACAAATGAATATAAATACCAGAAAAGAAATTTCACGCTTTAGCATTTTAAACTGTCCTTTTATAACTACAAGATTTTAAACACAAGCAGTTTTCATGAAGTCATGCAATGAATGAAATATTGTAATTAGACAAAATCTGTTCACTATGCTATGTTAAGAATGTGCTTAATAGATTTTTTTATACTTCATTGGACTGACAAGTCCTGTTTGGAAGAGAGCTAGACATGACCATGACTCTATAATAGAAATGATGCACCAAGATTAGGTTTTTTATGGCTCAAATACTATGGAAATATGTGTGATACAATAATTTAGATGACAGATTTTGCATGCCTCCATGGTCTGTGGATTTTCTTTTTTGCCAGCTATCTCTGCTGTGCAGTAAAATTGTACATCAATACACCTACTCCATTGGAGAAGCTGATGCTGACATTCCAGACTCTTATTTTTAAAGCTGCCAAAGTTTTGGCCTCTCTCTCTAGATAATGGACATGCCAATACATTAAGGGGAGAAATTCACCCCTTCTTGGCTGGTATAACTTCAAAGTGTAAAAGCAATTCTGTCTATTTTAAAATTAAACACAATGCTTTAAATTTAGCTCACATTTAATAATTTTCTTCTTCTGCCTCTACTGGGATTTAGAGTCATGCTGTTATTGATGCAAAACAGGCATCGTACTAACAATAGATATCTTCAGAGAGTGGGGAGAGTCTCACTTCTCCCTGCCGTTTGAATCTAGCTTCTGGGACAGAAACAAACAGCGCATTAGTTCCTAACAAAAGGGAAGAATCCCTCTCAACACAGTCTCACCACAGGCAACGGCACTAAACACCAGCAGCTGCAACACTCTTACCTCCTCGACTGTCCCATTAATACCCAGAAAGTTATTCCTTCTCAAATGAGAGATTAGCTCACACAGCTCAGGACACCCACACTGTCTGAAACCAAAGGCCATATTGGGACAGTCAGAGTCGAGCCCCTCAATACTCAGTGTTTCCTATCCTCTCCAAACTTGCCAACAAATATAGACTGCGGGTCTTAGAATTTTCCCACAGTGCTGGCAGTGAGGAACATCTGAGAAAGGAATGTCTGAGATGTGAGGCTGTTTAAACATAGACATCTCTCTAGATATTACATGGCAGGTTGTGATCCCTAAACTTGGGAAGTGAATCCTTTTTGTCAACACAGCACAGTTAAGGAACAATGTATGATTAATGAAGAAAACTTCCCCAGAAATACGTAATGTTTCTGCAGTGCAAAAGGTAGTGACATGCTACTCTTATTTCCAAAATAACAAGCAAGTGAGAAGGGGGATAAGGGTGAAGAGAGGTGTGGGCGAAGAAGCAGAGACTAGCAACTACGTAATTCAATTTCTCTTGAATAAAGAGAAAAATTCCTGAGAGATTATACTTAAGTAAAATAAATAAAATAAACACGACTAACTACTCCTAGGAGCCAAACATGCAACACAGATCTGCCTTACATAGCAAAATATGCCAGTAACTACAAACAGAGTTTAGGTTAAGATTATACAATGCATTTGGTTTTCACGTAGTGATGTGCTGCAGCTGAGGAATCAACAGAAATCTTTTCTTGTGAATATCTAATGTGATGCTGGAGAATTTCAAATATTAAGACAAGACCAGTTTAATTTATAGGTTAAGACATGGAGGCATATATAGTGCTGTTACATTTTTTTATTAGCATATTATTACATATATANCAACTTAAAGTCATCCAGCTTTCATGTATACCATACCACTATTTTTTGACTTAGTCAAATATTCAATTCTACATATTCAGGTTCACTAACATTCCCTCAAGGGTGCTGACAAATAAATTATACATCAACAATTTAGTAGATGTGTCAGAATAAAACACTGAAAAATTAAAATGTGCTTCTACATAAATTGATCTCTCTTAAACTATAGTTGACAAAAAATTAAAATTACATCTTTAACTAATTTCAGGTATGAGAAAATTAATATCTCGAAATCAAGAAATCAAGATTATGTTGACTGCATAAATCATTCAAAAATCAGAAGCAGAATTCTGCTATCTTCATACAGATGAGTCAAGTCCAGTTACTTAAGATGTTCTGAAATGTGTTTCAGACTACAAAAATTTCCTTTATTGACATATGGAAGTGCTGAATACGGAAATATCTAGTGGAGTTTTACTAGGGTCATCTCTGCTAAGACTTCTGCTGGCTTTTAATTTTTACAAACGACCTAGATCGGTAAATTTGCTGATAAGATAAAATTTGGAGGAAAACTGCATCCTTAGCAAGTAGTAAGACAAGTTTAAATGAATTCTGATTTTCTTCGTAGCTCAGTTGAGAAGCAGAAACTAAAATTTAATGTTGACAAATATAAAGCAATAAAAGCTGAATATGAAAATAATAAACTTGGACACTTGATGAAGAGATTTATTTCAAAACAAGAAATCTGTCCCCTCCCTCAAAAAAAAAAAAAATACATGGTGAATATTCTCTATTCTTTTTCATATATTAAAGCAAGATAAGAAAGCAATTTAAAATCCTTTCAAATTTCAGGTTGCAAATGTGTCATATTGCACATTCATCTGGCAAGCTCTTGGAATATTCTGTGAACTTTTCATCATAACATTAAAAATAATACATTTTTCACACTTAATCATTAGAGATAAAAGTAAAATTAGTCTAATTTTATAGGTGAGAGTTTGAAATAAATTTGAAAAATAAACAAATTAAAATCCCTTAAATTTTGTAAAAGGATAAGGAAGTCATTTAGCACACCATAATGATTAACCAAACAGACTAACTTCAGAAACAGTATTGGGGAATAGAGGGAAGTATGAAAAAGATTTTAATCACAGAAGCACTGAATAATTTGGGTTGGAAACGACCATAAAATTCCAACCCACCTGCCCTGGGCAGGAGCACCCTGCACTAGAAAAGGTTGCCCAGAGCCCCCTCCAACCTGGCCTTGAACACTTCCAGGGAAGGGGCATCCACAGCCTCTCTGTTTTTTCTACTGCATTGCCCCACCACCCTCATAGGGAAGACTTTCTCCCCAGTATCTAATCTAAAATACCCTCTTTCAGTTTGAAGCCATTGCCCCTTGTACTACCATGACTGCTCCCATGTGAAAAGTCCCTCTTCAGGTTTTCTGTAGGCCCTCTGGGTACTGGAAGGCTGCAATAATGTCTTTCTGGAGATTTCTCCAGTGTAAACAACCTCAACTATCTCTGCGTGTTTCCATAGAAGAGGTGTCCCCTTTAAATGAGCATAAAATGTGGAGGTCTGGAAAACAAAAATCATATTCCTAAATCATTTATTTTCCTCCGTTTGCCAAGAGGGGGCTGGGAAAATCTCATATATAGACTAGCTTCTTGTTTGTTACCTTTCTTACCAAAGAATAAACTTTGTATGGAGATTACATGATCTATTGCTTTGTTTTCAGTATGTTCTGGCTCATTCATTTTAGGCTGGAACAGCTAAAAAATGGAACAAATGGTGATATTAGATATTAATCATCATCATCATCAAGAACTATGTTTCTGTTGCCTATTAGAAACCTCCAGAATTTCAGGCACTGGATTACACCCTCAACCCTGCATCTGGGTTTGCTTACCAAATCACATATCCCTAGTTTAGGCAGCTTAAACTAGCTGTTGACGGTTTTGGAAGCATCTGGTTTGGGATTTAAAGAAATACTACACACCAAAAAGAGATTTGGAGTTCTGGATGTACAACACTTTTACATCTTCCCTCTTCTGCCCCAAGCCTGTTGTCAAACATCTTACAGAATCTTGTGGATAAGTCAGGACCCCAGATCATATGTACCAAGTAAAGAACACATAAACAATGCAGATGAGAAAAATACTTGCGTAATAAAATATGAATTTCTCTTTTTTCTGTTGTAAAACAGCAAGAAACTAATATGATTATGTCACCACATGCAGATGAGGTCAGTGGTATCCCACACACATTTATCTGCACAACTGCTCTTACACACACACACACACACACACAGAGGCACACAATCTCAGGAAGGCTGCTGTGTTAAATTAACTTCTCCTCTTCACATCTCATTCTTTTGAACCACTCTTGTTTTGGAAGAAACCTTCAGCAGGATCTTCATTTCAACTTTCCTCTTCCCATTTAATTTGTGGCATTTTAGAATCAAGATAAATGTAATGAATTAATTATTATGAAATGTGTCCTGCTAAGAGAAAACCACTGATCACTGGAGACCACTGGCTCTAATCCTCATCAGTCTTCCATTTTATTCTGGGTCCACTCACATTTGCATTGTAACAGCTTCATTAGAAATGTTTACCCCCAACATAACAAGCTGCTGAACATCTTCAGTGAACATAGTTCTGTACTCTACACTAGCAATACAGAAAGAAAGATGTTTCCTGACAGTTCAAATGTATGCTTGCTTTTCTCTTATTTTACCTGTTTTCATTCTGCTAGAAAACAAGTTCTTGATATTTTTTCTAAATGTCTATGTACACATGAACAAAGTGAAAAATAAGTCATACACACTCTGAAAAAAGTCATGACCATTATATGCAACAAGAGTATATTTATTTCTTCATTTCATAAAAACAACATATTCTATCTGAAGTTAGCAAAGCATTCAGTTTTTTTTTTATATGACCGGATTATCTTGGATGAAAGGAGAAACATATAATCACGAAGTCTAAAATTGCAACTCTTTTATTCTCAGCACTTCCACCAGGAATCAATACTGTAGTTTAGGGTCATTAAGTCAAAAGTGATGTCAGATGTCATCTTCAGCTGAAGATAAGTCATTTAAGATAATTGTCCTTTGCCTCCTATTTTAGCAGGTAAGCCCCACTTTCGAATGCTAAACACTCTTAAAACAAGCCAAAATAAAACAATGAAAAAAACCCCAAAATACAAAACACATGCAACTTTTTTCAGTTGAATTTGTTTTTCTTCTGTCCCACCACCAAAAAATCTCTTAAAAGACGATTTGTAATGATTTGTATCAGTAATACTGCACACTGCATTACTTCATCTTTACCTTTTCTATTTCTATAGAAAGTATAAGCATCTTTAAATATATGTAATTCATAAAGGAGACTTGCATACAAAATCCTGCTGCTGCACAAATAATGTGAGAAACATGCATGACATTTAAAACTATTTACTTGTAGGATAACATAACACAAGATTCCTTACTTGAGACCAGAATATTCTTTCCAGTTTGTGAATATTTTGAAATTAGAAAGTGTTTGTTATAAAGAGCTGTTTTGCTTAAGCCATTTGATAGCCATTAAAAGTTCAGTGACTAACAAAAAAATTTAATATGTGCTTTGCAATTTTTCTGATCTTGACCTATTTAATTGATCAGGTCACTGAATGGAAGATGTCACAGTACCACAGTGCCAGGGATCCAAGGGTTTGATGTCTACATACTGAAAGATAAACTTTAATTTTGAAGAAAAACGTCCATGCCATCCAATAAACAGAAATAAGCTGTTTCCTTACTTGACCATTTGCACTACTTAAAGAGGTAAGTTTATTAAGATTTTACTTCTATGTTGTCACGAAAAAGAAAAGAAAAAAACATTATATGAACTCTTCTTTCAGGGTCTCAGCACAGCTTGGCTAAATTACTTTAATAATACTAGTTTTCATAATGTATAACTCAAACTATATGTCAACCTCAACAGAAAAAAAAAATCCATTTTAATCATGTTTTCCATGCTTTCAAGTTCTTATCATAATTTTTTTTTTTAAACT
>VZTN01016845.1:4108-22524 GCA_013400515.1 Erpornis zantholeuca
GTGAGGTGGGCAAGGTGAGCTGGGCAGGGTGGGCGAGGTGGGTGAGGTGGGCTAGGCCAGGTGGGCTGGATGAGGTGAGCTGGGCGAGGTGAGCTAGGCAGGGTGGGCTGGGCAGGGTGGGCTGGGTGAGGTGAGCTAGGTGAGGTGAGCTGGGCAGGGTGGGCTAGGCAGGGTGGGCTGGGCAAGGTGGGCTCTCCTTCATAGGACCAAGCAGGTTAAAAGCACTCAAGAGATTTAAGCAGGGACTTCTCAGAGCACTTTGAAGGCCAAAGTGCCCTGGAGAAGGTGCCTTTGGCCTCCCCTGGCCTCCGTGAGGAGCTGGCGGCCCAGGGCACTTACAGTGACTGTGAGGTTTCCCCAGGTGATCCCCGACACGTCGATCCTGTTCCTCTGCCAGAACCGCAGGGTTTCATTGCTGGGGTGAGCTGGGGGCTCACACTTACAGCTGGGGAGGGAAAGTGGGACAGGGCTGAGGGAACAGCACCAGGACAGGCCCTGAGGCACCTGGGGAGGGGTGACAGGGAGAGCACCCACGGAGATGGGGAGAGCACCCCCAGAGAGATGGGGAGAGCACCCACAGAGATGAGGAGAGCACCCACAGAGATGGGGAGAGCACCCACAGAGAGATGGAGAGAGCACTCACAGAGAGATGGAGAGAGCACCCACACAGATGAGGAGAGCACCCACAGAGAAATGGGGAGAGCACCCACAGAGATGGGGAGAGCACCCACAGAGATGGGGAGAGCACCCACAGAGAGATGGAGAGAGCACCCACAGAGATGAGGAGAGCACCCACAGAGATGAGGAGAGCACCCACAGAGATGAGGAGAGCACCCACGGAGATGAGGAGAGCACCCACCGAGATGGGGAGAGCACCCACGGAGATGGGGAGAGCACCCACAGAGATGAGGAGAGCACCCACAGAGATGGGGAGAGCACCCACAGAGAGATGGAGAGAGCACTCACAGAGAGATGGAGAGAGCACCCACACAGATGAGGAGAGCACCCACAGAGAAATGGGGAGAGCACCCACAGAGATGGGGAGAGCACCCACAGAGATGGGGAGAGCACCCACAGAGATATGAGGAGAGCACCCACAGAGATGGGGAGAGCACCCACAGAGATGAGGAGAGCACCCACAGAGAGATGAGGAGAGCACCCACAAATAGATGAGGAGAGCACCCACAGAGATGGAGAGAGCACCCACAGAGATGGAGAGAGCACCCACAGAGATGAGGAGAGCACCCACAGAGATGGGGAGAGAACCCACAGACATGAGGAGAGCACCCACAGAGATGGGGAGAGCACCCACAGAGATGAGGAGAGCACCCACAGAGATGAGCAGAGCACCCACAGAGATGGAGAGAGCACCCACAGAGATGAGGAGAGCACCCACTAGTAGATGGTGAGGAGGTCGAGCTTGCTGTGCATGTGCACGGGGAAGGTCTCCCGCAGGTGGCTCAGCTTCTCCAGGGCCTCGTAGATGAAGATGATGCAGATGAGGGAGGCGAAGGCCTCCTCGGTGAAGCGGGTGATGTAGCACACCAGGCAGCTGGCGTCCGTGGCCACCAGCAGCACGCAGAAGAAGGCAGTCCAGAGCCCAATGCACGTCCGCAGGGACAGGTAGGAGAGAGAGTATTCCCTGGAAAAGCACAGAGCTCCTGGGGGAGAGGCCAGCGCAGGCCTCGGAGCCAATCCTTTCTCCAGGGAAAATCAGGAGCACGTGGAGGCTGCAGGTGGTAACTGAGGTTTCCCTGTCCTTGAGGTTGCAGGGTGTGGGTGGGGAAGCCAAGTGTTTAATTAGCATTAATTAATGTTGTCTTAATGCCTTGAAGGCTGATTGAGGTTCTGGAAGGTTCTCCCACATCCCCCAGAGCCCCAGAACCAAAACCAGCTGGGTTTGCCTCGGTCACCCTCCAGCAACTTGGGGCTTAATGAGAAGTTTAATTGTGGTGGGGGGAGCTCATCTCACACCGAAGGCGCCAGGATGGAAGGACTGTCACAGAAAAGAGTTATTTCCTAGGAAAAGCTCCTACTTGTTCAAAAAAACCCCCAAAACTCAAAATATTCCAATCGAAAACCACTTGGATATTTGGGAAAAATCTATTTCCTCTCCCAGCAAAAATCAGGCTTAAAAGTTTTGTACTCAGTGGAAAACAAGCCCTGCCTCACTCCCAGACTGGAGTGATTTGTCTCACCTTCCTTGGGCGTCCAGAGCCTCTGGTTCCTCCTCCTCCTCCCACTGCTTCATTTTAACCCTAAAAACCCCAAAATGACCCCAAACCAAAAGCCCAAACGACCTCCAAGCCCAAGTGCTCTCACCCTTCCTGTGCTACAGCAGCAGCATGAGATCCCCGTGAGCCAGCAAACAAACCTGACAACTCCCACCGAGAAAATGACAGGAAAAACATCTCCTCCCCACCCAAAAGGAGAAAAAATTAAAAAACAGAAGACAAACATCTCACTTGCAGAATTTGTAGAGAATCTTCTCGAAGACCAGGACGGGCCCAGTGCTGCCGAGGATGGTGAGAGGTTGGCCAGCAAAGAGGGAATAAACCACACCCGTCATGGATGCTCCCAGCAGGGACTCCATGGCACTCTGAGAGGGGAGAGAGGGAGCAGGGAGTAAATAATCATTAGGGAAAAAAAAAAAAAAACCCAAAGAACCCAAAGGAAATTCACAGCAGCAAAGAGATTTCCGAGATTCTGGGGTGGGGTGGGAAGGGAGCAGAGGGTTGGGTTGGCAGGGAAGGCTTTGGGTTCCAAACCCCCACCAAGGTGTCTTGGGGTGATTTTTATGGTCTATGATATCTCCTATATCGTCTGCTTCATGCCCAGAAAATGAATTTTATGCTTTTCTGTGCCTGAGAGGGGAGGAAAAAAAAAAACAGCCCAGAGGAATTTTTGTTCAAAGTCAAGTGTGGGGGACGCTTGCTGGCAAGGGTTTTTTTTCCCTCAGCTTCTTTTCCCTTCGAGCAGAAGAGAGAAGTTTTTTCCTTCCTTTTTTGGGACTTTGGTTTCCCTTTTTCTTCTGAACTTGGAGCATCAGAACCTCGGAAGACCTCACTGGGAGATTTGGTTTCCCTCTGGGATTTCTCCATCGGTTCGAGGGGGAGATTCCCCAGGTCGACCCAGCAGGATCGAGATCAAGGCTGGAAGGACTTCTCCAGGTGTTTTTCCTCCCTCTCCCAAGCAGGAGATTTTATTGTTTAGCACTATTATCCTTTCCTGTTTTTTTCCTTTCCCTGTGTGCGTTTTGTTAAATAGTTAGTTTTTTTCCCTCTTCATTTTCCTCCAAGGAAATATTTCATCTTCCCGAACCTGGTGGGGGAGGGGCGATTGAAACCCTGCTTTCTATCGGGGGATGTTTCTCCCCTGGGCTCTGTCCCAAACCAGGACACATGGGCAGGGACACTTCCCACCGGTCCCGGGGGTCCCTCGGGGGCAGAGAGGGGCTCACGATGTGGCCGTGGGTCGCCTCCCCCAGCAGCCCCCCGAAGGTGATGACGGGGGACATGCAGGCACAGTAGAGGAACAGGAAGGACGCCAGGCACTGCAGGCTCAGACCATCCCGAAAGTCGCTCCAGAACCACGGGGCCTTGCGCTTCACGTCCAGGAGCAGCCCCCCGAAGAGCCTGCGGGGAGGGCAAGCCGGGCTGGGACAGCACTTGTGCTGTCCTGGCTGCAGAAAGTGCCTGCGCCTGCAGGTGTTTCCAGACCTGACCCCAGCCCGAGGCCAGAAAACCTCAGAGTGCTCATGCCGGGGCTGGACCCACCTGCCCAGGTGTGCCCCGTGCCCAGGTGTCCTCCCTGCCCAGGTGTCCCCCCTGCCCTGATCCCCACCTGCCCAGGTGTGCCCCGTGCCCAGGTGTGCCCCCTGCCCTGATCCCCACCTGCCCAGGTGTTCTCCCTGCCCAGGTGTCCTCCCTGCCCAGGTGTCCCTCCTGCCCTGATCCCCACCTGCCCAGGTGTGCCCCGTGCCCAGGTGTCCTCCCTGCCCTGATCCCCACCTGCCCAGGTGTTCCCCCTGCCCGGCCGAGGGGACCAAGGTGGCAATGTGGAGCCCTTTCACTGAAGCAGGTGACCCCAAATCAAGACAACCTGAGTGCAGCACTGCTTTGGCTGTCCCCCCTTCCCAAATCTCCCACCTGCCCCGATCCCCACCTGCCCAGGTGTCCCCCCTGCCCCGATCCCCACCTGCCCAGGTGTCCCCCCTGCCCAGCCCAGGGGACCAAGGTGGCAATGTGGAGCCCTTTCACTGAAGCAGGTGACCCCAAGAGCTGTGGGAAGGGGAGGTGCCTGCTCAGATTTTGGAGGCAGGACAGAAGAAGGCCCCAAACCAGGGGAGCTCGCACCTCCCAGTCCGCTCCAGCTCAGGGCCGCTGTGTTTCTCTGGCTTGCTGTGGGAAGAACTCTCATCCAGAGCTCCTGGCATCTTCCTCTTCTCCTGTGAACACAGAATTCGGCTCAACACAGGTAATTTCCAGGTATATTATCAACCACCAGCTTGTGTTCCTGCTGGCCTGGGTGTGGCTGTGCCAAACTGGGAATTCCAAGTCATGCTGGGTTGGAGCTGAGGTCATTCACAAGCTCTGGGCCAATTGTGCTTTTTCTAATTTGTAAATTTAATCCCCACGGGGACACAGGAATGGCTCTTTCTGTGTTCTTGCCCTCCAGGCTGAGGGGTGGCCGTGCTGGCCAGGCTGGGCCCCAACAGGGGCGACCTCCTGGCCTCCTCCTGCTTCTCCTGACACCACAGCACAGCCCTGGTTCACTACCAGCCACGAGCAGCCAACAGCAGCCACGGCTGCACATCATTGAGTATTCCAGGACCTGGCTCTTGTGCTCTCCCTAAGAGCTGAGCCTTGCTCAGATTCATTCCAAGCCATCTCCTCACATGACATGGATTGAATTTTCCCTCCTCACCCTGGGGCTCAGGGTTCTAAAGGCAGAGTGGCTCTGGCAGGGCAGGTTCATGCTCTGACCTCGTGTCCCTGTCCCACCCAGACCTGATCCTGGCCCAGCAGGAGCCGTCCCCGGAGCTGGACGAGAGCACGCGGGCCAAGGTCCGGGAGGTGCTGCTCAAGAAGCATCACCACCAGAACGAGAGGAAAAGGAACAACCTCCTGCCCATCGTGCGCTCCTTCGCCGATGGCAGCAAGAAACAGGACCTGCACCTGCTCGAGAAACCAGGTGAGGTCTGTGGGGAATGGAACCAGGTGAGGTCTGTGGGGGATGGAGCCAGGTGAGGTCTGTGGGGAATGGAGCCAGGTGAGGTCTGTGGGGTTTGGAGCCAGGTGAGGTCTGTGGGGTTTGGAACCAGGTGAGGTCTGTGGGGAATGGAACCAGGTGAGGTCTGTGGGGTTTGGAGCCAGGTGAGGTCACCTGAATTCACCTGAGCAGCTCCTGGCACCCTTCCCCTCCCTGCTCATGGCCCTGCACAGACCCAGCAGGGCCCAAACACCTTCCTGGCACTAACACAGCCCAGGGCGAGGCTGAAGGAGGCTCTGAGCCACCAGCAGCGTGGAGGAAAAGAAACTTTTCTCCAGCATAAAACCCAAAAGAACTAACTCCTCAACACAGCAGCATTGAGGTCAGAGAGAGAAAGAGAAAGTCATGGGGGCAGAGCTGAAGGTGGTGGCAGGGAAAGAAGGCAGAAAAGCTTAAACTTGCTCTCTGCAGGTTGTGCTAAACACTGGAATATCACAAACTGTTTTTTCCTCTTTAAAAATACCTGGGGGGAAGGAGAATTGTGTGTGCAGCCTGCAGAAAAAGCAAGGTGACCGTGCAGGTCACCTAGGAGCTTGTGAGGAGCTGTAAGAGATTTTTTGGGGGAATTTTTGTGAAGAAGAAAGCTGTTGATTTCCAGGCTGGAATTTGGCTGTCCTTAAATGAGAGATACTCCATGTGTGGCCCAGGGCTGGCAGCATGAAGGAGACTCTGAGCTTTTGTCATGGCAGAGATTCCCTTTCCAGGAGGGTCTGCTGGTGGCAGTTTGGACACCACGATAAGCAAAAGAAACCTCTTTCTCCTCAAATATTGGAGAGACTTTTAAGAACTGCAAACACAGACCAAAATCCATGTTCTGTTACCCTTTCTGCAGGTCAGGTAAAAAGGGGAGGTGCTGGGAGAAAAGGAGGCTTTGCTTTGATTTCTTATTATTTCCCATTAGTAATAAACTTCTTTGCATTCTCTCAAGTTTCAAGCCTGCTTTGTGTTTCTCCGAGTCAACATCTGACAGAAAGTGAGAGATGTGAACAAACCCCAGAGGTTTGAGCCTGGGTTGCTGTGCTGCACCCACCTGGGAGGGGAGGTTCTTGGGGGGCTCGATTCGGATGGAGGGGTCCCACTCCCCCGGCGGCAGCACCGTGACCTGGTCCAGGAACTCATCGATGCCAGCCACGAGGTCAGCTCGGTCCTTGGCCTTGTAGGCAACGTCGTGGAAAACCTGCCCAGAGGAGACCTCCAGGTGAGAGCACAGCCCAGACCAGGTGAGAGCACAGCCCAGACCAGGTGAGAGCACAACCTGCCCCAGGTGAGAGCACAGCCCAGACCAGGTGAGAGCACAGCCCAGACCAGGTGAGAGCACAACCTGCCCCAGGTGAGAGCACAGCCCAGACCAGGTGAGAGCACAGCCCAGACCAGGTGAGAGCACAACCTGCCCCAGGTGAGAGCACAGCCCAGACCAGGTGAGAGCACAGCCCAGACCAGGTGAGAGCACAACCTGCCCCAGGTGAGAGCACCAACCCCAGGTGAGAGCACAGCCCAGACCAGGTGAGGACACAGCCCACCCCAGGTGAGAGCACAACCCACCCCAGGTGAGGACACAGCCCACCCCAGGTGAGAGCACAACCCACCCCAGGTGAGGACACAGCCCACCCCAGGTGCCCTCACAGGGGTGCTCCCCTCTGGCTCCACCAGGATCCCCTTCCCCAAACCTCCTGCTGGAAATATTTCCCCAACAGGAGAAATCTGAGCATTGTGGAGCTTGGAATCATCTCCTGCATGAGGTCCCTGCCCCTCATGGCCTGGAGGAGAAGCTCTGCCACCCTGGCAGTGCCACCCTGGCAGTGCCACCCTGGGATGTGCCACCCTGGCAGTGCCACCCTAGCAGTGCCACCCTGGGATGTGCCACCCTGGGATGTGCCACCCTCAATGTGGGGAGGATGAGGTGCAGGATGAATCCTGGCTGGGATCTCAGCCCTGGGGGCTTTGGCTTAAAGAGGAGAAGTTCTCCTGGCCCGGGCGATGCCACCCCTGGGGACAATGTCCTGGGTACCCCAAAGGGGAGGAGGGAGTGCAGGATGCACCCAGAGGGGATTTCAGCCCCCAGGGTTGGGGGTGATGTGAATCTGCCTGGTCTGGGGTGCGGATGAAGGCCTGGGACAGCAAATCCTCTTCCTCGCTGCTCCGGGGACAGGGGATGGTGAAGTATCCCAAAAGTGACCCCAAGATCTCCCTGATCTCGTCACACCTCATCCGTCATGGTGGTGGCCATGGACCTGCCGATCTCGTGGTACTGGTGGGCTTTTCCTCCTGGCCCCAGCAGAACAAACAGGAACCTGGGCAGGGAAAACCAAACTGAGAGAGGAGAATGCTCCAGGAGCACCCAGGGAAATCCCTGGGACCTCAAGGGGGGACATGCCGGTTCCCCACCTCCTCCACGGGCTCAATTCTTCACCAAAACCAATCACAAATCTCATTTTGGGGCCAATTTCACTAAAATTGGTCTGTAAGTTTCAAAGATCCAGCAGGGAAGGGAGGAAGGTGAAGAGCGGCATGGGAGGAACCTGCAGCTCCCACTCGGGCCCCAAACCGTGGGGCACTTTGAGGTGGCTTTGGGGCTTTTTTAAATAAAAACTTTGTGCTTCTCCTTCAGACCTTGTTGGGATGGGAACCTCGGTCATTCCCGAGAGGAGCACGGCCGGGCTCAGGCGGACGAAGGCCACGAGAGGCTGGCGGAGGAAGTCCAGCTCTCCCACCAGCACGTTGGACGCCTCCGCTCCGCTGGGAATCTTCTTCATGAAGTGCAGCTCCGCCTGGGCAGGAGCAGCCATTCTCAGGGGATCCCCCGAAAACGAAGCCCTCAGGGCCTGCCAGGGTCTCTCTCACCCCTCAGGAGGTGTGGGGGAGCAGCAGGAGTCTCACCTTGCTCAGGTCCATGGCGCTGGTCTCAGGGGTCACTCCGTTTTTAGCCTCTGCAGTGGTGGGAGAAGGGTGAGGGGTGAAGGTTTGGGCTGGGAGGGAAGAGAAGGACACTCAGAAAGGGAGGAAAGGAGGAGCTGGGCTGTTTCTCCTTTGCCAGAACAAGTCTGACGGGGAGAAAGTCACCAGGAACCCTCACCTGGTGTCAAATCCCTGGAGAAACCTTCACCTGCTAAAGACAGGCAGAAGACCTCACCTGGCGCTAAAGCCCTGGGAGAAAACTTCACCTGATTCAAATTCCTGAAGGAAACTTCACCTGACACCAAACCCTGATAGAAACCTTCACCTGGTGGCAATCTCCTCCAGAAACCCTCACCTGGTGCTAAAAACTGCCAGGAACCCTCGCTTGGTGCCAACTCCCTGGAGAAACCTTCACCTCACGGAAAAGCCTGGCAGAAACCTCCAGCTGGTGCTAAAGCTTGGCAGAAACCTCACCTAGTGCCAAGCCCTGCAGGCACCAAACCTCACCTGGTTCCAAACCCCACAGACCTCACCTGGCTCCATTCCCCCACAGACCTCACCTGGTTCCATTCCCCACAGACCTCACCTGGCTCCATTCCCCACAGACCTCACCTGGTTCCATTCCCCACAGACCTCACCTGGCTCCATTCCCCACAGACCTCACCTGGTTTCTCGAGCAGGTGCAGGTCCTGTTTCTTGCTGCCATCGGCGAAGGAGCGCACGATGGGCAGGAGGTTGTTCCTTTTCCTCTCGTTCTGGTGGTGATGCTTCTTGAGCAGCACCTCCCGGACCTTGGCCCGCGTGCTCTCGTCCAGCTCCGGGGACGGCTCCTGCTGGGCCAGGATCAGGTCTGGGTGGGACAGGGACACGAGGTCAGAGCATGAACCTGCCCTGCCAGAGCCACTCTGCCTTTAGAACCCTGAGCCCCGGGGTGAGGAGGGAAAATTCAATCCATGTCATGTGAGGAGATGGCTTGGAATGAATCTGAGCAAGGCTCAGCTCTTAGGGAGAGCACAAGAGCCAGGTCCTGGAATACTCAGTGATGTGCAGAACATTCCCTTTTCTCTGCAGAACATTCCCTGTTCTCTGCAGAACATTCCCTTTTCTCTGCAGAACATTCCCTGTTCTCTGCAGAACATTCCCTTTTTGCTACAGAACATTCCCTTTTCTCTGCAGAACATTCCCTTTTCTCTGCAGAACATTCCCCTTTTGCTAGAGAACATTCCCTGTTCTCTGCAGAACATTCCCCTTTTGCTAGAGAACATTCCCTGTTCTCTGCAGAACATTCCCTTTTTGCTGCAGAACATTCCCTGTTCTCTGCAGAACATTCCCCTTTTGCTAGAGAACATTCCCTGTTCTCTGCAGAACATTCCCTTTTTGCTACAGAACATTCCCTTTTCTCTGCAGAACATTCCCTTTTCTCTGCAGAACATTCCCCTTTTGCTAGAGAACATTCCCTGTTCTCTGCAGAACATTCCCCTTTTGCTAGAGAACATTCCCTGTTCTCTGCAGAACATTCCCTTTTTGCTGCAGAACATTCCCTGTTCTCTGCAGAACATTCCCCTTTTGCTAGAGAACATTCCCTGTTCTCTGCAGAACATTCCCTTTTTGCTACAGAACATTCCCCTTTTGCTGCAGAACATTCCCTGCTCTCTGCAGAACATTCCCTTTTTGCTACAGAACTCTCCCCTTTTCCCACAAAACTTCCTCCAGTCGCTCCCTAAGACAAAAATCGCTTTCCAACAGACCCCACGTGGGCGGCAGGAGCTGCACACCCAAACCCCACTGGAATCCCAGGGACCCCGTGGGGACAGAGGGATCCCCCACCCCCGGGGCAGCATTCCCGGGGCACCTGCGATGTCCTCGGCGCTGCCGGCGCGCACGTCCAGCAGCACGGTGCCGTTGAGGATGCAGCTGCGCAGCTCGAAGAGGCTGTGCAGGGACAGCGTGGCCACGTAGGGTTTGCTCCAGCGCTCGCCCCCGTCCTCCACGTCCTCCTCGAACTTGAGCCACCTGCGGATTCGGGGTGGGATCAGACGGAGAACACCCAACCCTGGGGTGGTGGCAGGAGGAGGTTCCTGCAGCTGGGAAGGTTTCGTAGCCCAGAGAGCAGGGGCACGGCTGGCAGCAGGGGGCATGGAGTGGTGGAACATCCTCTGCTGGGAGGGACCCACAGGGATCAGGGAGTGCAGCTCCTGGCCCTGTGCAGGACACCCCAGCAGTCCCACTGAGCCAGAAAAGGGAATGCCAAAGTGTCAAAGCCCAGCTCCTTTCATCAGGGGCTTTGCAGGCTTCTTCTCCAGTGGGAACAGATGCCCACACAAAACAGAGGAGAAAAGTCATGCACTTCACAGGAAGCTGCAAAATTCTGCAGTGTGTGCATTACCAATTTCGATTTCTTTCCCATATCACAGGAAAAAACTTTGTTTTGGATCCCAGCTGAGGTTAGACACCTGCCAGCCCTTGGCATTCTACCCTTTAACATCAATCCTGGCTAAAAACCTTTTCACTGAGTGTGCAAACTCAAACTGGAGTTGAAAACCCCACACTGTCAACAGCAGAAACAGAACTGCAACTGCTGAATTTTCTTTTTTGCAAAGTAAATGATTTAATATTTTCAAGATGAGCAACAGAGAAGGCTGCTGCACTACAGGCAGCTGATCGATTTGCAGTGTTGTGGCTTTAAATGTGTGCAAAAAGCTCAAGTGAGAGCTGCTCACCACAGCCTTGGTTATCCCTGACCTCTGCAATCATGGAATACCCAGAGAGGAAAGGAACCTATGAGGATTTGGAATCATGGGAACTCTGGAACTGGGAGGGACCCACAAGGACCATCAAGTCCAACTTCTGGCCCAGGATAGTCCCCAAAACTCCACTAATCCCAAATCCCAATGTCCAAGCATTCCCTGACCTCTAGAACCATGGAACCTCCTCAGTGGGAAGGTGATGCCTTAGGTTTTAACTTTTATATTTCTCAAACCCTGCACTGCTGGTGTGACTCTGTGCCTTGTTCTCTGTGCGAAGATAGACACAACAAAGCCTCTAGCTTTGCTCCCCAAAGACATCCAGGAACAAAAACTGTAAACCCTTAGGTTTACATCTTTAAAGATTTAAGATTTAAATCTTTTAAGATTTGTAAATCTTAGGAAGAGGGAGGCAGGCTTGGGGGAAATCACATCCTTGGCTGGGTTCTGGTTGGTGAATTGATGTTGATATAAAAGTGTGAAGCACTCGGGACCTGGGGTGTCCATTTTGGGATGCACTGAGGCAGGACCTGTGGACCCAAAGTGTGCACCTGGAGGCCTTTCAAATAAACACCTCCTTTATTCCTTTATTCCTTTATTCCTTTATTCCTTTATTCCTTTATTCCTGTCTGGTCTCTGTTTCTAGGTAGCCTTTTAAGGCATCAAAGGAACCCACAAGGATCATCGAGTCCAACCCCAGCCACCCCCAAATCCCACCCTGCCCCAGAGAGGTTTGTCCAAACGCCCCTGGAGCTCCTGCAGCCTTGGGGCCGTGACCATTCCCTGGGGAGCTGTTCCAGTGAGGGAAGAACCTCCCAGTGTCCAACCCAAACCCCCCTGGCACAGCTTCCTGCCCTTCCCAAAGCCCAGGGACTCACCTCGCTGTCTCCTTCCACTCGGCATCTTCTCCGTCCTTCACGCAGATCTCATCCAGCTCCGTGAAGAGGTCATGGGGCACGTGCTGCTCGTCCTCCTCCGTGCCCAGGATGAACTGCACCCGCTGGGATGGAGTGTCTGGGGACAGGAGGAGATTCCCAATGCCATCCTGAGCCTGGGTCCATGCTGGTGGCATCACTGGGACCAGCCCAGCCATGACTGCCAGGCTGGGCCCTCACCCACAGCTCTCTCTGGGCTCCCCCAGAGCCATGGGGGAGCTGAGATTCCCTCCCACCCTCCACGAGGATGGGCTGCTTTCCTCCCCCACACCTCCAGTTTTAAACCCTAAATCCATCATGGATCGAATTCCAAAACTAGAGAAAACTTTGGGAAAAGGGGAGTCTTGCGGAAAAAAAAAAAAAAAAGCCACTTTTCCTTGGTAAAAGAGCCACACAAAATATCCACAGGGACCTGGCTGGGAACTGCGGCAGTGGCCACCCCAGTGTCAGAGTCCAGGGAAGCCTGGAAGCTTCTCCTGCTCCTCTGGTGGTTTCTCTATATCCCCAGAGCTCCTCACAAGTGGCCTAGCCAGCGACCTAGGCTTTGGGAGAAGCTTCGTCCACTTTTGGGAGNAGGGACAAGATGGAGATTTTGGGGTGTGGTTTTTCCTTCTTTCTTCTTCTCCTCTCTCCTCATTCTCTTCCTCTCTCCTCTGACACCAGTTCCTGTGGTGTGTTGGTTGGTGGAAAAAAGTTAGCATTGAAAAGACAAATCAATAAGATGAAGGTTTACTGGTGTTGGGAACAAAATAAGATATGTATTGTTTCTTGAATGGTTGTTAGTAAGATATAAAAGTAGCTGCTGATCTGCAGCCATTGCCTTTCTGCCCTGGTGCCCTCGGGGGATGCTGCCTCTGCCTCCGAGGTTTTGATAAGAAAAATAAACAACTCTGAAACAGCAGAAGAAGATCTCTTGCTGCATTTTTTCCACCATGACGAACCAAAGGAAGAAAAGCCCCAGGGCAGAGGACAGGGTTGGAGCCCCCAGTCCTGACCCCAGCAGGGTTGTGACACCCCCAGCACTCACAGTGGTATCCCTGCTCCGCGGGCACCGTGTCCTTCTCCCGCTCCCGCCTCCGGTGCTTCTGGCTGTGGGCGCGGTGGTGTCGGTGGCCCTGGCGCACCAGGGGCATCCGCACGCCCACGTACAGGGTCCGGTGCCCTGGGAAACAGGGAATGTCAGGAATGATCAGGGTTCTGTCACTGCAGCCACCCCAGGAGGAAACCACGGAGTCACGGAAGCTCCTCAAGGAGCCACCAGGGTTATCCTGCACGGGACACCCCAAAAATCCCACACCAACTTCCCTTCATGCAAATTTCAGTGGATCCCTGACTTCCCCAGACTTGTCCTTTTGTCCAAGCCCATTTTATTCAAGCTTCACACCAAGGGATGGTTTGGGGTCACCTAAATGTGCCCTGAAAGCACCAAAACCCTTCTCAAATTCCAGCTTGAGCTGGACAACAGCACCACCAGCAGCAGCCCTGGGATCTGCTCATCAACCAGGAGGTAGTGCAATCATTATTGGTTTGGAATCTTTTTATGGCACAAAAGGTGACAAGGAAAGATCGAAGGAGTCCCATGATGATGAACTCCAGGAGGAAAACAGGGAACCTGCACCACACCCAACGATTCTCCTGCCCTGTCCAAGCCAGGAGCTGTGGGAAAAGCAGGAGGGAATTATCCAACCCCATGGACACAATTCACACCGGGGAGGGCTTTAAAAGCCATCACATTGAAAAATAAATCAATAATTTGTTGTTTAATCAAGAACCGTGACAGCTTTTGCTGCTCAGGATGTGACACCAGGCAGGGAACGTCACAGGGACTTTCTCCAGGGCCTGGTAGCTCCTCCAGCAGGATCCCAGCAGGATCCCAGCATGATCCCACAGGATCCCACAGGATCCCAGCAGGTCCCAGCAGGATCCCAGCAGGTCCCAGCAGGATCCCAGCAGGATCTCACAGGGTCCCACAGGATCCCAGCAGGATCTCAGCAGGTCCCAGCAGGATCCCACAGGATCCCACAGGATCCCAGCAGGATCCCAGCAGGTCCCAGCAGGTCCCACAGGATCCCACAGGATCCCAGCAGGATCTCACCTTCCAGCTCCTCCTTCTCATAGTGGATGTTGACCACGTTGCTCGTCCTGCCCTGGTCGATCACAGCCTCCTCGTCGTGTCTCTGAGGAGGAGAAGGAGGGAGAATTTCGGGATGGGTGTGCAGAGCTCCCTCCACCCTCCCTGCCCCTCCACCATTCCAGGAGGAGCACAGCTCCTCCTCCAGGCACTGCCCAAAAAACAAGGACTCGGGGGAGGTTCTTTTCCCATTCCCAAATAAACCCATCCATGTTTGACACCTTGGGGGTCTGGAAGGGATTACTGCAGGGGGAGAGGGAATTCAGACCCAAATTTGGGCATTTCAGACCTAAAAGAACCCAACCACCTGCTCTGTGTTTGTGGTTCTGTTCTTAAAGAAGGAAAAACCACGCAGGGATTTCCAAGCTGAGGGCAAAGAGCCACTTTTGGTCTCAGGGTGGTTCCTGCAGGACTCCCCAGGTGGCTCTTGGCCACAGGATGTGGCCACCAATGACCTCCAGAAGCTCTCAAGCTCCTGCAGAGGAAACTCTCCAGCCCAGCCAGGCTTGGGCTCCCCTCAGTGCAAGTTTTCCATGGAAAAGAGCATTTTCCATTTTTAATAGAGATTTCTGAGCCACGTGGGCTCGTGGGAAGCATCCCTGCCCGTGGCAGAGGAGTGGAGAGGAATGATCCAATGGTTTCCCATCCAAACCTTTCCATGGTTCCTTTATGCCTCAAACACTAAAGGAAAGACATCAGCTCTGCTCAGCTTCCCCTTCCTTATCCCCCTGGGCAATCCGAGCAAACCAAAATTCCATTGTCCAAGAAAAACCCTGCAAAGCCCAACCACCCACACTTCCTATCAGCTTCCCAATCATTCCTCATCCCAAGGCTCAGAGGGAAGGTTTGGGATGATGGAGTGGATGAGGTTCACCCTCGTGTCGATGGCAGCGACCGAAAATGATTCAAACAACAAAAATCACAGCCAGGTTTCGATTCCTGAAACTGAAAGGGGGAAAAGGAACAAACTCCTGAGGGAACTGGGGGAACTGGTGGGGCTGCTGGATGAAATTCCAGGAGCAAGGGTTCCCCCGTGCCCCAGGAGCCAGCTCAGAGCAAGCACAGCTGGAATTTGTAAGGAAAATTTCCAACGCTGCCCTTGTATTGATATCGATGCCCCAAGCGTGGGGTTATCGGTAAATGTTATTGGTAAATGTTATTGGATAATGTTATTGGAAAATGTTATTGGAAAATGTTATTGGAAAATGCAGAATTAATAACAGATTATGATTTCAACTGGAAAAACTAACAGGGAGTCTGCTCTTAATCCTCAAAACTGCTTTGACCAATGGGTGGAAAACCTTCGGGTTCCAGTCACTGGTGAGTTTGATGAGTGTCAGAGTCCAGGGAAGCCTGGAAGCTTCTCCTGCTCCTCTGGTGGTTTCTTTATATCCCCAGAGCTCCTCACAAGTGGCCTAGCCAGAGACCTAGGCTTTGGGAGAAGCTCCCTCCACTTTTGGGAGAGCCTGAATGCACTAGAGAGGTGAAGAGATTTTTGTTTAGTGAACCACAGAGAGTTTGGTTGTAGTTTTTAGGATCTTGCTCTGTGTATTACATGGGGACAAGATGGAGATTTTGGGGTGTGGTTTTTCCTTCTTTCTTCTTCTCCTCTCTCCTCTTTCTCTTCCTCTCTTCTCTGACACCAGTTCCTGTGGTGTGTTGGTTGGTGGAAAAAAGTTAGTATTGAAAAGACAAATCAATAAGATGAGGATTTACTGGTGTTGGGAACAAAATAAGATACGTATTGTTTCTTGAATGGTTGTTAGTAAGATATAAAAGTAGCTGCTGATCTGCAGCCATTGCCTTTCTGCCCTGGTGCCCTCAGAGGACATTGCCTCTGCCTCCGAGGTTTTGATAAGAAAAATAAACAACTCCTAAACAGCAAAGAAGTCTCACTTTGTTCTTTTCCGCATGAGGAACAGAAGGAAGAGAATCTCCAGGGCAGAGGACAGGGGCAGGAGCTGAGGGCTCCAACCCCCACGGGGCCCAGGCCCCTGACAGAGGAGGAAGAGGAATGAACATTCCTGTTGGGAAGGAGCTGCTGCTCCCTGAGTACCAATTCCAGAGCTGAGTGCTGCTCCCTCCCTGGCTGCTCCCAGACCTCCCCACCTTGCCCAGCACCTGGATTTTCCTGCTCCAGTGGTGTTTCCATCCTCGCTCCAGTGACATCTCTCACCACCCTCCTGCCCTTCCCGGCATCCTGCTCCCTCCGGAGCAGCCAGGAGGGACTAAACTCCAGCCTTGGAAAAGGCACAGGGGTGAAAGAGCTCAATAAATCACAATTAAAAGGGAGAATTTTGACAAGATTGCAAATTCGAGCGCACCCCTGGCAGTGGGAGCGAACACAGGGACTTGGGAGTGGCAGATTCAAACCTCCTGTGCTTTGAGGAAAGATAATCTCTTTCTCTCCCAAAAAACATTCTGCCCCACCTCCCCTCCTGCACTCCAGGGAAATTCCAGCAGGAACTGGGGGAGTTTTCCTTCTGTTTGGGGATGCACAGCCCCCGGCAGAGCCCTGGCCGTGCTCCCTGGGATTCTCCCAGAAAGGGTCACTTTGTCCCTGCTGTGACCTCGTGGGTCCCTTCCCACTCAGGACATTCCATTCCCGCTCATCCTCACATCAGTGCCCGGGTCTGGGGGACAGGGGAGCCTCCAGATGGATCAGGGGTCAGATTCCCCCAGGACAGGGTGGGAGCTTGTGTCCCTCAGCTCCAGAGACAAAAAGGGACAGAATCAGAACCTGTGGTGCCAATCTGGGGATTATTTACAGCCACGCTCCCCAAAACTCTGCCCCTGTGGAAAACGAGGTGGGCAGGAAGAACCCAGCTCTGTTTTATGGAAAACTCTGCAGAATGAGCTGTAAACACCACATCCTGTAAACACCAAATCAGCCTTTGGGTGGACTTTAAACCCAAATTCCCAAAGAACAAGTGAGGAACGAACTCAGGAAGAGAAACATCATGGGCAGAGCTGATTTCCATCCACATTTCCTGCAGAAAGTCAGGGAATTCCGGGAAGGTCTCGCTTTGGCACAAGCCCCATCCCCGAGGGATCCTCAGGAGCCAGTCCTGCCACAGGACAGAGACTCCAGACAATTCCCATTTCTCCTCTCCTCGCTCTGCAGCTCTGCCTCACTGCCCGAGCTGAGCTAATCCAGCATCTCCATCCTCCAGACTCTGATGAGCTCTGGCGCTGCAGGACTCGAAGGTCACCTGCCCAGAAAGGTGACCTGGGTGTAAAATGACCCAGGCGGGGAAGGCGACACCGAGGGCTGAGCAGGGAAAATCCTGCCAGGATCCGAGCTCAGAGCCAGGTTAGGAACCAGGATTGGAGCTCCAGGAGCTTTAGGACAGGGACGTGGGCACCTGTGGGTCCATGGATGCTCCCACATCCCATGGCCCTTGGCTGGACACGGCAGTGTCCCCAGAATCACCTGGAGGAAATGATCCTGCTCCAAACCACCCCAAAGCCTCCCAGGGTCAGTCTGGGACTGGGAGGGTTTGTTCCCCTGAGGAAATCCAGGAGGATTTCAGGCCTGTATGGCTGTGGTCCCACAGGTTTGGGATGGGATGGAGCAGGAAGGAGGGGTGGCTCCAAAGCAGGAGTTATCCCAGGATACCTGGATGGGTTCCAGGCTTCCCTCTCCATCCTCCTGCGCTGCCAACTGCCTGGGAACCATCAAATCAGCCAAACTGGGCTGGGAAGGGGATACTGAGCTTGGCATTGCTCACCCTGGAGCTTCAGAGCAGCCAGAGTTGTTTCAATTTGCTGTTTTCTAAGGAAAAACTCAACTTGGCTGCCTGGAAGTTGTGTTTTGGGGAGACTGAAAGGAATTGTTGCTACCAGGAATGAAATTGGGAATGGAGCAAAGCCACTTCAATCTCCCTGCATGGCACGAGCTCAGTGCGTCCTGCCCCCCTCTCCAAACTCATACCTGGTTGGGATTCTGTGCCCCCAGAGGGATTTTTGGGGGTTCTGCCTCAGTTGGGATTCTGTGCCCCCCAGAGGGATTTTTGGGGGTTCTGCCTCAGTTGGGATTCTGTGCCCCCCAGAGGGATTTTTGGGGGTTCTGCCTCAGTTTCCCTGACTCCCTGCAACTCCTCGGGTTAGGAAAGAAAAGCTCCTGCTCTGGGGAGGTTTTGGGGTAATTGAGGGTGAGGAAAACTCCAAGCTGAGGCTCAGGACCAGCTTTGAGCTCCTTGGGACAGCCCAGGACACACCAGGAGCAGGCACCAGCAGTGAGGGGAGGATTGATGTCACTCACCTCGCCTGAGGTGTAATTAATAATTAATTAATCACTGACCCACTGTTCACCCCCCTCACCCCCTCCATCCCCATCCCGCTGGGCAATCCCACCACCCCTGGGGTCCCTCACTCCGTGTCCCCCCCGGGACCCCTCCCGGGCCGGGGTCTGAACCGGGATTGGGATGGACACAGCTG
>VZTN01016846.1:2740-24003 GCA_013400515.1 Erpornis zantholeuca
CTGTTCATACTTTACATGTATAGTAAATGCAGTTTGCCACCTAACACTTTCTCTATCAGTCCTTATAAGCACTGAATTTATAATTTTAGTTTTAAGTACACAAAATCTGATCTACCTTTAATTTTGTCATAGGACCTCTGATGGTTTTATTCATTAAAAAACCCAAGAATGTTGTACTGCTGCAGCACAACCAATACTTGCATTTAGGGGGTTTGCCTAGCTTCTAAAGGGTTATTTTTAATAGGAAAAAAATTGTATTTTTTGCATATCTTCTAATTTTTTTTAAAGGTCTGGGTTAACTGTAGAAAGTATCTTCCAGAACTGGCTGGACACTTCTGGAATACCAAAGGTAAATATAAAATACCAGGTCACAGTTCTTTCTTGATTTTCTCATTACATTGTATGTTTGTTAAATACCTGAACTTATAAGAGGTATGATTTTAAGTAAACAGTTTTGAATATGGCTGCTTTCCGCACCTTCATATGGCTTTAGCTTTTAGCACTTGCATGTTTTTTCTTCAACATTTGTCTCAAAAAACCTGCCAAGGGGCAAATCTTACAAAATTTATCCTATGAATTAATATTGTAGTCATACAAAAGTATACTTTACAGTATAATGATGGAATGTTGCAAGGAATATTGTTCCCAGTTGTTGGAATATGAATTGCTTGAAAGCATTAGTGACAGTAGTAATTAAATGGTAAATTATTTGTACTTGGATAACTTTTGAATTGTGTAACTTGCGAATCTGCTGCATAGGTAACATCTGTTATTGGTGTTCCAGCATTGAGACTATACCATTGTTTTCTGCTTTTAATACGAAAAGGTTTTAATACTCATATTTTAAATTATGTGAACTAAAAATACTTAATTGTGTCTGTGCTATATGAAGTCTCCAGTTATTCATTTTGGACCAAAACTGGTGAGATAACAAAAGATATCCATACATTCATCGATTTTATACAAAGTAATTTTTTATCATACACTTTGGGACTCAGTTTCTAACCAATTTCTCCTAAGCAGGCATGCCCCAGGTTGCTTGTGATTTATCCTGCCTAGTGCTTGAATTAGCTTCAATTGCATTAGTATTTAAAAAAAACACCAACTTTTAAAAGTTAACCGGAATGTTAAGTTCTGGTTTCCATATGCAAAAGTACAGATATTTAGGCAGCTTGACTGAGTGAGCATGCTTGCAGGCAGAATTGACAAAATAACTGGAGAGCTCATTACAACAGACTGTGGTCAGAGAACCTCATCCATACCCAGACACTGTGGTTGAGCTCTTCCCTTGACAGCTTGAGAGATGTGCATGTCCACTGATCCCTGTATGCTGTAGAAGGCTCTTCAGAAAGATTTACCCTGAGATCAAAATGTTTCAAGACTAATATTTGATTGTGCTGTAAAATCAAGGTAGAGTTTGTTTTTCTGTGTAAAGTTACTGAAAATAAAATTCATTAGAAGGGAGGAAAGGAAGGCACACTGAGTATCATAACGGATTTTGATTCTTAGTAATTTCCTAGAAGAGGGCCTTGATTTTAGTTCTATTAAAAATATACCAAGGTTTTGTTTTTGGTAAAAAAGTTGCACACGGTGTCAAACTGTTGATTCAAGTATATGGGGGAGATTGATGTTGCATACCTGTAATTGTAAGAGGCTGAGCTGGCTCCTGAAATGTTAGTTTTCTTGCATTTTATTTACACGTATCGTTTTGAGGATGTATTTTATTAATGTCTGACAATGAACTCTAAAATCACAAATAAGGAAGATAGGACCAGACTACAGAGTTGGAAATGGTTTTGATTGATGTGAAAACTAAACTCTGTTTTCCTGAGTTGCTCCAAATGAATAGTGAGTGGTTTCATTATACCCTGCAAGTATCTGTTGCTTGTGTAAACAAAATACGTATCAAAAATATTTTCACACCTAGCAGGTTTGTAAGTTGTTTTAAATTTTCTTTAATGGCTACAGAGATTTTCCTGGTAATATGGCAATTCCGTATAAAAAAATGTCAACAGGAATTTTGCTAATTTAGTATTCTATTTCTGAGCACCAGCATGCTTCTCTGTTTCTCTCTCTGTCTCTCTCTCTTCCCTTAATAATATTGTTGATCATAAAATTGTGAAGGATTTGAGTTGGAAGAGACCTTAAAGATCATCTAGTTCCCAGCTCCCTGCCATGGACAGAGAGATCTTCCACTAGACCAGGTTGCTTGGAGCCCCATCCAGCCTGTCCTTGAGCACATCCAGAGATGGAGTATACACAGCTTTTCTAGGAAACCTGTTCCAGTGCCTCACCACCCTCACACTAAAGAACTTCCTCCTAATATCTAACCTAAACTTACTGTCTTTCAGTTTGAATCCATTCCCCCTTGTCCTGTCACTACTTGCTCTGTAAAAAGTCTCTCCATTTTTCTTGTAGGCTGCCTTCAGATGCTGGAAGGCTGCAATTAGGTCACCTTTTCTCTTTTCCAGGCTGAACAAATCCAATTCTCTCAGCCTTTTCTCACAAGAGAGCTCCTCCATCCCTCTAATCATCTTGGTAACCCCCCTCTGGACTCACTCTAACCTGTGTCCTTCCTGTGCTGGGGACCCCAGAGGTAGATGCAGAGTTCCAGGTGGGGGCTCACCAGAGCAGCGGCGAGGGGCACAATCCCCTCCCTGGCCCTGCTGCCCACACTGCTTTGGGTGCAGCCCAGGACACATTTGGCTCTCTGGGTTGTGAGTGCCCATGGCTGGGTCATGTCCAGCCTCTCACCCACCAGCACCCACAAGTCCTTCTCAGCAGGGCTGCTCTTGGTGTGTTCATCCCCCAGCCTGTGTTGGTACTGGGAGTTGTCCTGATTCAAGTGCAGCACCTTGCGCTTGGTCTTGTTAAACCTCATGAGATTCCCATGGGCCTGGTTTTTGAGCTTGTCCAGCTCCTTCTGGATGGAGTCCTGTCCTTCAGGTGTATCAATCACAGCATCACTCAGCTTGGTGTCATCTGCAAATTTGCTGAGGGTGCTCTTGATCCTTGTTGAGTCATTAATGAAGATAGTAACACAGGTCCTTATACAGACCCCTGAGGGATCCCACTTGTCACTGATATCCACTGGGACTCGGAGCCATTGACTACTACACTCTGGATGCAACTGGCCAATCACTTTCTTATCTCTCTAATTGTCCACCCATCAAATCCCTCCCTCTCCACTTTAGAGAGAAGGATGTTGTAGGGGACTGTGTCAAAGGCTTTACAGAAGTTCAAATAAATGACATCTGTAGCCCTTGCCTTGACCACTGAGTTGGTCAGGCAGGACTTGCCCTTGGTGAGGTCCTGCTGGATGTCTCAAATCACCTCCCTGTTCCCCATGATCTTCCAGGCACTGAGGTGATGCTGACAGGTCAGTAGTTCCCAGAGTCTTCTTTTTTTACCCTTTTAAAAGATGATTTATACTTGTTGCCTTCATCACTTGGCAGGCTCTTATGGGAACCAACTTTCACTTTATTGAAAGAACTGGAGTTGTTGTCATTCGGTGAATAGGAAACCTTATTTCCTTTGTGCTTTATTAAATCATTAGAGGAGCCTTTATTCCTGAAATTCAGACTGTAGAGGTTGCTTAGTAGCTCTCAATACTTTAGTATCTATAGTGTATGTATGACTATAATTACTGATTACAGAACTGTAAATCTACTTGTGTGCTTTACAGGACCTGATATTAAAATCCCCTTTAAAAGTGTTTAGATTATTTCAGAAAACTTAATAACCTGCTTAATATGATGAATCTATGTGAATGAACATAAGATCACATCTTACATGCAGATGAACTACCTGCTTTATAAAGGGCAGCCCAAGAATGTCACAGAATTTAGTCTCTCATATGGTTTGCTAGGTGAGTGGACTAGGGTGTGTTCACAGGACGGATTCTGTCAGCTCCTTTGGGCACAGTCATGTGATAGACCCAGTCAGTCAGTGTGAGCAGGATGAGGTATAAAGTATCCACGACAACTGACTACCTTTTTAGTACTGGAGCAACTGAAAAGCAGCTGGTAGATATCTGCTTCAAAGATATTCCAAAGGCATAGAAGCAGCATCTACACCCTACACACAAAATCCAACAGCTTTCTGCTTGTAACCCTTGTTATACTGATTCTGGACTCCCATGGCATGACAGTTAAAGTCCTGCTTAATACTGCAGCCCCTACTATGAGAAATTATTTCACTGAGCATGTAAACATTTTAAATTACAAATACTAATACTTCATTGCATTTGCAGAGGAAACTTCCTTGCTGTAGAGACTATACTCTGTAATGCAACTGGGAAATGTGCATTATGCTGTTCTTAAGTCCCAACTTGGTTCCTTTATATCTCTCTCATATGAGAATATTTTGTATTTTATACTGGCTGTGGTGTTTCTGTTTTTATTTCTATGTGTTGATGGATTTTGGACAGGACATTCATGTCATTCACTGAGTATAAAGAAAATTCACCTCAAGTGGTTCATTTACAGCATTAGCTATCAAAGTGCTTTCAAGAATTTTCTTCTCTGTTTATATTCAATTCTATCCCTTGTATGCAACTGGTACTCCTTAAAATTCAGTAACAAAATGGTCACTTAAAAACAGAGTTCTCAGTCCACACCTTAGTTCATTCTTCGCAACAGTGTCCCACTTTAGGACATTGTAAGGGTACTTGTGCAAAAGATGGAAAACAAACTTTCCGCTCCCCAGGTGGCTGAAGCAATTTTACTATGTTCCTTTCAGTAGAGTAATCTTGTATTCTTTACATTTTGTATTCTTTATGGTCATATGTCATGTCATCTGTCTAACTGAAGACCTTATACTCCTTGACCTGTGCTTTGTTACATTTGCCATTGCAAGTCCTGTCTCCAACTCTGTCCAGGGAACTGTATATACACACACACACACACACATATATATATATTTTTATATATATATATATACACCCCTTTATACTTGCAGCTTAAAACCATTGAAACTTTTATATTTGTCAATTTCTGTTACTGTTTCACTCTTGGGAAAGTTACCTGGTCTTTTCTAAATATTGGGCTAGTTTCCAGGCTCAGGTATATACCAGCAGTAATCAAGAGTAATGTAATGTAAGGGAGTCATACTAATAAATAAAACCAGAGTTTGGCTTGTTGCCATGAAAAAATAATTCTGCATGCCAGTTAACATTTCCAATTTGTTATTTTCTAAAGCATTTAAGATTAATCCATAAAAAAAAGAAAGTGTGGTTATAACATGGCCAATTCTTTCTTACACGGAAGATTGCCACTGCACAATGGTTGGTTTCAGGCTTGCCGAGCAGGGTTTTCTCACACACAAAACAATAAGGGATCTAAAAGATGAAAAGAAAGCATTTCTCAAATGCAAGCTTTCATGTGAGTTTTTTCCTGGGGACGCATCGTGGTGGTGTTAAATAAGGTGAAGCATACTGCATTGTTGAAAATGACTTTTATCAAATCATGCAACCTTCAATATGTACTTCTGTCTCAGCAGTGATTCACTGGGGGATTATAACAACTTTTCATCATGTGCAAATAGTAATGACTTAATACCGCTAACTTTAGACCATGAGTTAAGCTGGCAAGGAGTAGAATCAGAAGAATCAAATACCTTTAGAACTGGAAAACACTTATGAAATCACTGTAGTCCACTTCATAACTGCTTGTGATGATTAGTGTTCCTAAGTACAGTTCTATTGTTTCTTTCAGTATATGCAGTGTTTAATTAGAATTTAAGGCTAAAAGACCATAAGGCCATATCTTAGAAAGATTTTCTCAGCACTGCACAAACTTGTCTTTGTCTTATATTGCACAGTTCCTGTTACCTGATTGTTTTATTCTACCCTAGGTAATTAACCTTTTTAAAATAACTTAAAGTCTTTCCCCCTTTTTGAACTCTGTTGTACACTGTTTGACAAGTAGGTCAATAAACATTATATAGTCTCTGCATCTTATAAACTTCTAAATTTCTTAAACTCATTCCAGTTTTCATCACTTTTGCTTCTGAAATGGCATTGTGTCATAACATGCTATTGTTTACTGGTAAATTTCCTATATTGATTCTTCCTTGCCTGTGTATTTCAGTTAGTATTGTGTAATGAAAATTATCTTCTTCACATTCACTCTCCAGTTCAAAAAAAAAAGGGGGAAAAAGAAAAAAAGAAGAGTAGTTGGCCTCCTCCTTCATGATTTTTAGTTTCCATTATATGCTACACTTGTAACCTACAAGTCTCGGTATCACAGAATGGGTCAGGTTGGAAGGGACCACGGGGGGTCATCTGGTCCAACTTCCCTGTCCAAGCAGGATCATCCTAGCGCACATGGCACAGGATTGCCTCCAGGCAGTTTTTGAGTATCTCCAGTAAGGGGGACTCCACAAATTTTTTGGGCAGCCTCTTCCAGTGTTAGGTCACCCACACAATAACGAATTTCTTCCTCGTGTTTAGGTGGAACTTCCTGTGCATCAGTTTGTGCCCATTGTCTCCTGTCCTATTGCTCAGCACCACCAAACAGAGCCTGGCTCCATCCTCTGACACCCTCCCTTCAGATACTCACAGACATTGATGAGGTCCCCTCTCAGTTGTCTCTTCTGGAGGCTGAACAGGCCCAGCTCCATCAGGCTTTCCTCACAAGTGAGATGTTCCAGTTCCCTATGCAAGTTCTCTTAGCCCTCCTCTGGACCCACTCCAGAAGCCCCATGTCTCTCTTGCCCTGAGGAGTCCAGAACTGGACACAGCACTCCTGAAGTGCCTCACCATCAGGAGTACAGTAGAGGGGCAGGATCACCCCGCCTTGACCTGCTGGCAATACTCTTCCTAATGCTCCCTAGGATACCATTGGCCTTCATGGCCCCCAGGGCACACTGCTGGTTCAAGGATAGCTTGTTGTCCACCAGGACCCTCAGGTCATTCTCCTCACAGCTGCTTTCCAGCAGATTGATCATCGGGAGTTATTCCTCCCCAGGTGCAACAGCACTTGAATTTGCAGACCCTGAATTTGCCTTTACTGATTTTAAGATGATTTATCTCTGCCCATCTCTCCACCCAGTCAAGATCCTTCTGAAGGGCTATGCAGCCCTCTGGGGTATTGGCTGCTGCTTCCAGCTTTGTGCTGTCAGTGTCAGTGATTTGTCCCTTGTCTGAGTCACTGTTGAACAAGTTAAAAAGCACTGGTCCCAGTATTGATCTTTGGGGGACACTCCTAGTGACAGGCTCCCAACTAGATTCTGTGACAACAAACATAACCATCTGGGATCTTCCATTCAGCCAGTTCTCAATCCACCTCACTGTTCACTCATTCAGTCTGCACTTCCTGAGCTTGCTGGTGAGAATGTTATGGCAGAAAGTGTCTAAAGCCTTGCTGAAGTCCAGGTAGCATCATCCACTGCTCTTCCATCATCCATCCAGGTAGTTGTCCCATCACAGAAAGCAATCAGGTTGCTTAGGCATGATTTTCCTTATGTCATGTGATCAAATAGCTTCCATCTTTAGGATGAACATGGCAAGTATTGCCTCACAATTATGAAAAATTCAAAGAGGTGATAGCACTGCTGTATTCTTCTCCTAGTGCCTTTTGTTATTTTATTCTCCTCTTAAAGTTTAATTCTTGTCCACTGTTCCACCTTAAACAGTATTTCCTGATTGAGGTAGGTATTGCCAACAGGTATTTCAGAGGATGTACAGCTCTTAGTGCATCTTGTGGGACTACCACTCTATGTTTTCTAATCATGAATGAACACTGGAGTACAGTTTCCAGTTACAGCAGTAAGAATTTTGCCATTTATTTTTTGCCAATTATTTTCTCCTATCTGCACTGCTTTTTTAAACTGTGATAAAGCAGTAGTTTAAGGTCCATATACTAACGTTATTTGTAAATTATCAACATGTCTGGAAATGCACAGTCAAAAGAAATCTTCCAGTGGTGAATATTAATTCATTAATAGTATTTCCAGTTTTGTTTGTAAATGGTTAACTCTTGGATTTGAGCAACCTGGTCTAGTGGAATGTGCCCCTACCCATGGCAGGTGAGTTAGCGCTATATGGTCTTCAGGGTCCCTTTCAATCCACACCATTCTGTGATTCCATTATTGTCCTATTTGAAGAAGAAATAGATTGAAAAGTAAGCTCATAGCAAAACTATTTAAAAATTTGAACTGAAATGTAATTTTTGAAGGGTTCTAAACCAATGCAAGTAGAGTACTTCAGTGTTTTTTATAAATTTTAGGAACATGTTACAGTAGCAATTCAAGTACTTAATATGATTTCTGATGAAGCAGTTTGTTGTTAAGAAGGGCCCTGGCTTTTGGCCCAGTTATAAGTTTAAAGATTTCCTGTTTCCTTTTAGTAAGATAAAAGTACAGGTGAAGGAATAGCTCTACAGGAAAATGCTTCACGGGGTAGCCGCTATGTTCAATAACTAATAAACCAACCACATCAAAATATTTTTTAAAAGAATGCTTTTACTAAACTCTTGAATTATCTTTAGCAGTTGTTCACCCACATTTTACAGGGGGTACCTGAACAGTTTTCTTGCATTAAGATCACTTAGTCTATCAGAGTGTAACTTAAAGCTATGGATTGTTAACACTTGCTATTTCTTGTTATTGTTAGTTATGCCTTATCTTGCAATTTTTTTTTTCCTGGATGTATATAATAACTACAGGTTGATGAATGGCAACATTGGAACAAAGTACACAAGTGAAATCTTAATTTTTTGTTGAGATACAGTAAATTAGTAGGCTTGGCAATGAGAGTCATCTGTTAAGCATAAGAATCTCATTCAAGCATGTGATTTTGGAGAAAAAATAGGGAAGGGGTATAATTTTCTTCCATACTTAATAGAATGCAATAGCAAATTTGTTAGACTAGTCCCAAAACCAAAACGTTGCTGTTTAAATATCGAAGTTCGAGGCTTACTCCTTGATTAGTTTTTTATCTGCACATAGAGATTTTTGTGTGTATTTTACTGTCAGTGCAGAGAATATAACTGATTCAACTGATTGTTGAATTCTATGTGAGAAATAATCTGAAGAAAGCATAACTGCTACCTTAAGATATGTACTTATTCTTGTACATGTAAACCACACTTGGAATAATAGGCACTTGGTTGTTTTTTTTTAATGTTAGCAAGGTTGCAGATTGGAAGACGAGAAGATCTTTCCAAAGTTCTTAAAAATTTAGGTGAGCATAGGTCAACAATATAAATTGTTTAATGTCTTCTGTAATGATAACAAGTGCAATAAGAAAGTTTTTGAATATGAGTCATCAGTGTTAAGGTTTTTCTGAAATTATCAGTTGTACTGACAACACTACATCCCATTTTCTTAGAAGGAGGGATTTGGGAAAATATAAAAATGCAATCAAGCACTGTCTATGGTACTACAGCATACATAAAAGTCAGATGAATCATGAAGATAAACAAATCAAGAGAGACTTTGTCTTTATGTCGTTGACTCTTTGAAAAATGCTTTAAAGGCTATCCACATGAAAGTTGTTCTGGATAGACCATCCTATACAGAGCATTTGGTATTTTGTTTGTAGCAAGCTATCAAAGAAGTCATAAGGTCAATTATTATTTAAATAGATTCTGTGTTGATCTAAGGAAGGCTGTTTGCCCTGTAATTTACTTAGCCATTCCTATAAATTGCACTTAAGATATGCTAAATGAGACAATAGTGGTGTATTTTAGTTTGTAGAGTAGTTAGAAAAGTTCAAGAAAATCACTTATATGAAAAAATACATCATTAGAGGTCAGTAAAGACCCAAATTTATTGCAGAGCTCTTCAAGTTCAGACATGGTTTAGTCTTGTTATAATTTTGGAGGGTTTGATGTAGGTTTCTCCTGCATTGCATATGATTGCTGATTTAGAGAAAACCACAGACATTTGAGATCCAAGTAGCATTGTTATATAGTATTGTGTGATCACATTCTAAAATTGGATAACATGCTGCCTCAGGTGGGATGCTCACACAGCACTGAGTAACTTGATGTCAAGGCTCATTGTAGATAGTAATTTTTAGAATTTCAATCTGAAAGCATTTGCTGTAACATTTTAGTGCCTCTGTTGTTCTAATTTCTTAAAGTGAAGTTTAAAACAGAGTTTTAGGAGTCTCAATTCATTAATTGAATAATTAAGAAAAAAGATTTTGAGATTCTCAGCTGAAACCGTGAGTCTACATTAAAGATAAGAAGGTTGCTTTACAGGTTTTAGTTTAATGACCTGCTGAAACACTGGCTTGCCTCTACAGTTAAAAGCCAGATTTTCACATATGTCCTTCTGTTTTTCTTCAGACTACCTTTCAGTATCATGCAGCTCAGAGGTAAAGTACTTGTAGTAATACAGTATATCTGCACAAGTTCAAGAAGTTGAAGTATTTGTATTTGAAACAAAAGTTCAATTTCTGTAATAATTGTAGACTGGATTCCATGTTTGTTCATTAGAATCTGTTCTAAGTTTAATAGATTTCTGGCCATCATTTTCATTCCCTTTTCCTATTAACTGCACTGCTGAACACAAAAGCTGTGTTATGTGCAGAATGACTGAGCATATCCATTCTAGAAGGGAGTTATGTTTGGTATCTAAAGAACAATAACAGTTTGCTGCCTGACTGATCAATGCTGGATCAAGTTCACATTCCCAAGCTCCCACTCTCCCACCTACGTACACAGGAGGTGGAAACATAGCAAAGAGCAGGAGGACAGGCCCTCTTTTACACAGAAATGTTGAACTCAGACTTGCCTAATAAGGACACAGCTGAGCTTGCATAGCAGTAAACATAGATTTTAATTATTGCTTGTAAAAACATTTGAAGAAAAGCACAGAAGTTAGCACCAATTAATTTTTAGCCTGCTCATTGTTTTCTTACTCAATGGAAACAAACCATAGACATTTAAAATATTTTTCATGCTACATTGCCAGAAAATATTTCTGTATTAGTATATAATTAGGAAAGAGTAGCTTTTGAGATATATGAAACTTCTCAACCAATTTCAAGTTCCTTATAAGTAATTTTAATGAATTAGAACAAGGGTATGAAATAACAAGAAGTAAAATGCCACTCTAGGAAATAATATTTGAGATCTTTTTAGTTCAGAAGGATAAAGAATTGCACCTGAAAGTGAGGTAAAAATCTTATGTCACAGGAACAAGTTACCATATACTGTCCACAGTGGTCTATGGTTTTTAAAAGAATACACATTTTATTTCTTGGAAATTTTCCTTTTCTAGGCTTAAAAACCCCCATGTTTGTTGAAGGAATGAATGTGTGGGGAAGGTGTATTGCAACACATACTCTGTATCTGAAATCTATGCAGCCCTCTCTAGGGGGGCTTGCTGACTGAAAAAACTGTGACCTGTGGATTCATGTAGTGGTTCAGTCAGAACTTAGAGTGATGCTGAGGGTTCAAATGCTGCTGCTCTTTTTCCATCTGGCTAGACTTGAGGGTGGAAGTTCTTGCTTTTAAGCCCTATGCTTTATTTCAGACATGCTGCAGAAATGCTGAGAAGTACTTCTTGAGAGCAGATGGTAACTAAATTTGTGTAACAGTCTTCATTCCATCTCTGCCAGTTCACTGTCTTCCACACAAGTCAGTACAAGCAATGTTGACATATTTCCCAGTTTATAGTAGCTTCCTTGTCTCCTTTTGAGTTAGCAATGCTTTAGAGTCAGACTGAAGACATAGATGTTGATCACCTTTTCTTTTATCATGGAAAATAAGTGATTTTCCTAAAACTTTTTCTATCTCCATAAGGAAGGAATGCTTTATCTATTCTGTCTACTCCCTTCTAGGGTCAAAGAGAAATATGAATGAGAATGTCTGGATCAAGATAGGTTTGAAAAGTCTATTGGCTGACAGAGCTAGTATATGTCATGGTTCAGTTTATGGTTAATTGTCCTTAACATATGGGCTAACAGTATGTCATGCCCAGAGGGCTGAAGAACTTTTGCTTTGAATATGTTTTGTTAGTAAAGCTGTCAGAAGTATTTTTGATTGCTTCAAGGGATCAGTAAAACTCAAATTTCAGTACCTCTGGAAGGTGTATTTTATTTCTTCAAGAAGAAATTCAACAAAAAGGCAAAGTTGTATCAAATAACATCTGGGCCTTAGCCATGCACTCTCCCAGCTACTGCAAAAAATGAATTCTGTCCTGGCTGAAACTAGGACATTATCCACCCTTTATTCTATACCATATCTATCACACCCGGATCCTACGCCTTCCAACTATATGCACATACACAAGCACAGGTATCATTTCCATGGCCAAGAGCCATTCCTCCAAGTTGTCTGTTAAATTCATTTAGTCCATAGCTGTGGGTTTTATCATTCTAGATCTCTTCCAGGGCCGGAGAGCTGGTGTGCTGTCGAGGTTGCAGTCTGCATCAGGAGCTCATGACTGCTGGAGCAGTCCATACTCATTGTCCATGGTAGTTCTGGCATATACTGGCAGTGCCATTCAGCAATCAATATTATACAATTCAACATTACAGACTCTTCTCACCCAAAAATCAAATCCCCTTGAGGTACATATCATGTTTCCTGGTCCCTCTGCATTACCCACCAAGTGCACTCAGGTCTTTGAACAAAAATAATCCCAAGGGTTTGCCTTTGCTTGAGGCAGGACTAATCCAAAGTGCCCTCCCTAACACCTTTCTGGTTTGCATCACAGGGACTTTGTCCCTTTCTATGATAGATGGAGGTTTCGATTGGGCAGGGACAGCTCAGCTGGCAGAGCCTCAGGTGTTAACTAAGCCAGGCCTTAGCTAAATGTGGAGCCCAAATGTGTTTGAAGGCCCCACCCCCCATTGCTGCCAATGTGGTTTTTAACAATCCATTGTACCATTCAATTTTCCTAGAGGCTGGTGCATGATGGGGAATGTGGTATAGCCACTCAATCCTGTGTTCCCTGGCTGGTTGTCCAGAAGGTTGTTTTGGAAATGAGTCTTGTTGTCTGACTCAGTTCTCTCAGGAGTTCCAGGTCACCACAGGACTTGCATTCCAAGGCCCAGGATGGTGTTCCAGGCAGTGGGATGAGGCACAGGGTACATCTCCAGCCATTCAGTGATCATTTACAAGAGCATGTAGCACTTGCCTTGGCAGGTCTGCAGGAATGTGATGTAACCAATCTCCCAGACCCCCCTTATTTATATTTTGACCATCCTCTACCACACCAGAGAGGCTTCACTTGGCCTGCTTGATCCCAGCACAGGTTTCCCAGTTATGGATAACTGGGATATAGAGTCCATGGGTAAGCCCATCCCTCAATCATGAGCCCATCTGGGTGTTGCATCTCTTTCCTGATGACCAGAGGTGTCATGGGACTGCCAAGCCAGAAATAATTCACCCTAATGTTTCCAGTGTAGCTCAATCCACTTGTCTGTTGTTGTGATGTTCTTCAGTAGCCTGACTCTTGGACACGTGTGGATCTCCTGATCTGCTTTTGCAGCCAACTTCTGTACCCAGGCAGTGAGGTCTTGCCACAGTTCAGCAGCTCAGATGAGTTGTCTCTGCATTGCCAATTGGTCTTTTTCCATCATTCCAGCCACCTCCACAGAGCATTTGACACCATCCATGAGTCAATGTAGAGGTAGAGCGAGGGACACTCCTCTCACTCAGCAATATCTAAAGCCAACTGGACAACTTCCAGCTTTGCAACCTGGCTTGATCCAACTTACACTCAAAAGGTTCTGCGAGTCTCCGCATAGGGCTCCACACTTCCGCTTTCCATTTTCGATGTATCCCTACAACATGGCAGGAACTGTCAGTGAAAAAAGTGTATCACTTTTAATTTCCAGGTAGCTGATTATAGGTTATATGGTAGGGGCTCCTCAGCACATGTCACATTTTCCTCCTCCAGCGGTGGTCTGAAATTTTTATCTTCAGGCCAATTAATGATTAATTCCAGGATGATTGGGGTTCAAAAACTTGTTTTTAAGGACCCCACTTGAAATAATTTTTCTTCTGTGTTACATGATAGAGGGTTTGCTGTAGTAACCCTGATACTGTTTACTGTAATCTGATTATAGTCTGGAATATGCATCCTCCAAAAACCCTGGGTGTCTAGGAGACCCTGTGTTTCCTTCTTGCTGGTCAGTGATGACTGTCTTCATTTAAGACAGTTTAAGGGGAACACTCTAAAATGAGCTACCTCTACCTAGTTTTAATCAATCTCTTTCCCCCAATAAGGAGAAATGAATATGATTAGTTGTTACAAGTGAAATAGTAACAGTTTACTAAAAAACTGAATTAGCAACAGGCAAAAAGTAACACTAATAGTCACTAGTTGTGACTTCACAAAGTTGATGGAATCTCATGGATTCCCTGGGAACAAAAAGAAAATCAAAATGGTAGCATATCCCTTTCCCCAAGATGGCATCAGACATGGTCAACCACTGTAGGGAAACAAAGGGAAGATGGTGACCACCCTTGCCACCTTGGGGCGGGCAGCAGCTCCGTTGGGAGATGCAGCTGACAAACCCTGGCAGCTGGGACTTGGCCAGGGTCTAGAACCTGTGGGGGGACTTTTGCCTTCCTGGCGGCAGGAGACTGCAGTGCAGCTGGCTGGGGTGCTCCACTACTCGTGCCTTTTCTCCGCAGCAGCAGTGCAGGCTGCTCCTCTGGGCCTGCAGGCAGGTGTTGCAAAATTCACTCTGAAACAGTTTTTGATTGGGAAATGCAGCCTCTTGAGCTCCTACTGTTGCAAGTAGAGGCAAAAAAAAGCCAAGAGACAAGCCAAGTGGCCAGAGAAGCAAAAGACTTTCCCTGCAGGAGTGCCTCGGCTTTTAAAGATTCCAGTACACCCTCTAGTCCCTGCCTGCCTTTGCAAGCCACAGGGTCTTATAGAGACAGTAAAGATTTTGGGGCACAGAAAGGTATGGAATGCAGTAATATTTTGTGTTACCCAGGACAGAGACATAGCTGCCATTTTGTTGACCATACCTACTGGAATCTGACAATGTCTGTCTTGCCATTTTACTCCTAAATACTGAACTTCCTGGGCAGGTCCCTTGACCTTACTCTGTTTTATGGCAAAACTGAGTGAAAATCCTCCCAGGAGGATTTGGATTATCTTCTCCCCTTTCTCAAAAACTTCCTCTGCTATGTTGCCCCAGTGATGTCATCAATGTACTGCAGGTGTGCTGGAGCCTCACCCTTTTCCAGTGCAGTCTGGATTAGTCCATGGCAAATAGTGGGGCTGTGTTTCCACCCCTGGAGCAGTCAGTTCCAAGTGCATGTCCCTCCATCTGAAAGCAAACTGGCTTGACTATGCCTCTACTCCTAAAGGAATGGAGGAAAGCACATTAGTAGTGTCGATGGTAGCACATTGGTGACATTGTTTTGGACTCCAGTTCATACTGAGGTTCCAGCATGCCCAGCACAGCAGCACTCCGAGGTGATGTGACTTCAGCCCAGGACTCTCACTTTCTACTCTCTGTTGGACTTAACACTGGCCATATAGGGCTGTCAAAGGGTGAGGGAGTCTTGCTGACCACTCCCTGGCTTTCCACCTCACAAATCACCCCATGGATGGGACAATGGGGTCCCAGTTGGTGTGATTTTGCTGACAGTACAGTGATGTGTAGCGATCAGTACCTGTTGTTCTTAGACCCTCAGCAGCCCCACAGCAGAAGGGTCCCCTAAGGGACCAGACAACGTGTTCGGCTATTTAATTTCCTCTGTCTCTGCAGCTCCAACAGCGCCATTTTGGGTCCTTGAAATACCCCCTCCTGAGGTAATCTATGCCAAGGATTCACATGGCCTCTGGGCCAGTCAAAGTAGGGTGGTTTTTCCATTCATTCCCAGCCAGGCTCACTCCAGCTCCCACTACAGTCAGCTATCGGGNCCTCACAAACCACCCCATGGATGGGACAATGGGGTCCCAGTTGGTGTGATTTTGCTGACAGTACAGTGATGTGTAGCGATCAGTACCTGTTGTTCTTAGACCCTCAGCAGCCCCACAGCAGAAGGGTCCCCTAAGGGACCAGACAACGTGTTCGGCTATTTAATTTCCTCTGTCTCTGCAGCTCCAACAGCGCCATTTTGGGTCCTTGAAATACCCCCTCCTGAGGTAATCTATGCCAAGGATTCACATGGCCTCTGGGCCAGTCAAAGTAGGGTGGTTTTTCCATTCATTCCCAGCCAGGCTCACTCCAGCTCCCACTACAGTCAGCCATCGGGATCCCAGGAAATAGAGGTGGATTCTACCCTTGCATGTCGCGATGGCATCAGGGTATATTGTCCACTGGTGTCAACTAAAGCCTTACACCTTCATGTGTCTGATGTGACAGAGCATGGGATCCGCACTGGCCAATAGATCCAATTGTCCCTTTCATCCATCTGGCTGGAGGCAGGGCCCCTCTAGTCCTGGTCATTGCACTCACTGCTTACTCCTTGTAACTATGAACAGAGGCTCCCTCGAGAGGACAAGAACATCAGCCCTGGTATTCTGTCTGAGGGAGGTCTTGCCCACTGGAAACTGGAGTGACAGTTATCCTCAGAGAATTTCCTGTGGTACCTGTTCTTCCTTTCAGCTCACCTACCAATGCTGTTAGTGCAGAGGTGGGTTTGCATCCCACTTCCTCATGTCTTCTCCGAGGTGATTCCAGATAAAACCACACATTTCCTCTTGGTGTGCACTCTCTAGTGAGCGGGGAAGTGGTTGCTGCCTATAGCAGAGACTCTATTCCCATGCTGGAGAAGCATGGGACATTTCCTCTCTAACTTGCTTGGGGCACCTGCATAGTAGCAAGGGCACCTGGTGTAATCAGGAGAGGAATTAAAAAAAAAAAGCATTTTAGTACACCCTGAAAAAATTATCATATCACAGATAATATAATCTAATATGATGTATGAATTATTTATGTGTTATGTAAGATTATCTACTAATAAGTAATAAACTTATTACCTAGGGATCCTGTGGTCATGTGGTCACATACATTTTCTTTATGAGATTATGAATCTGATCTTGCAACTAAGTAGGTCATTACAGTGACTGATCTTTACCTAGGAACTTTCTTCACAAAGCTGAGTTGCTAATGTGGATATGAAGGATATATTTGCAAAACCAGTTTGAAAAAAAATACTCCTGCCACAGTATATGAAAGTCATATTGCAGTGTACTGAAAGTATGTCCTCAAAGTTATTGTTTCAACAGGTTTTTCTCTCTTGGAGGTAGAGAAGTTTCAGGAGGAACAAGTTTGACTTGAACAGAATTTCTCTCTGGAGGGATGTTACATTGAAAAATACCAGACACAGCATGCTGATTTGAAAAGAGCATGTTCATACCAGCACAGCAACTCTCAGAGGAATTAGAACATTTAGATTTATGATATCAGTATAAATTAGCATCTTTCCTAAATAATGGATGATGTAGAAAAACTTGATTTTTCATTTCAGTGGATAGTGCTGTATGCATGAAAACAGTACAGAATCAGTTGGAGAACTTGCTGTTCTAACAGGAGCACGTTCTAGGCTGGATTTCTTTTTTGGTAATTTTTTATCTGATGCTGATACAATGTTTCTTGCAATGTGCATACACCAGCCATCTTGTCATTTTCAGATGTAACCCACTGCCTCCTTCGTCTCTCTGAGAAGTCCTGGTAGCTGTAGTGATTCAAAATCCTTGCAAAATCCTTTCACTGTTTCCCAGTGAAATGTTTCAAGCCATTCTTAATCATCTAGTGAGCTACTGGATAAAATATTTTTCCGTATTTTCATTTTCTGAACCTTTTTACAAAAGATTAGAAGCCACATCTTTCCTGTTGAAACAATTTTTAGGTTACACTTAGACTATTCTGAGGGCACATGGTATTCTTAGTTTACAAGTAAGCTAATTTTCTAACTTAAACTATGGCACTATTTCCCTATATAAATCTGTATGGCAGGAAAACAGTTATATCCTGCACTTGATCACAGCTCCTTTAAATTATCTTTTCCTGATATCACTGTGATAATTGCATCAGCCTGCAAAAGTAGGCTGTGTCATTCTAGTATGGTAGGATGAAATTGGTGGTGGGGAATCCATATTTTGTTTTCTGTTAAATGGGAATGTGTAGAAAGGTACAAAATTGCAATTTGTATACAGGTGAAGTTAGCTACATCTTGTAGGAGGAAATTACTTCTCTGTGTGGTTGCTGGTATCAATGTAGATCTGAGTGTATAAATGTTGAGGTGCATGTGTAGTAACTGAGTAAATTCAGTAACTGAGATTCCAGAAATGAGAAGTTGGAAAATGACTTGACTGCATTAGTTGTCAATTTCCTCTACTTTGCAGGAGCTCTTCTGAAATTCATTTACAGTAAAGATTTTTATTCCCGCATTTTCCATTTTTTCTTTTTGCCTTCCAGTATCTGAGGACTGTTGGAAAACCAACAAAATGGTATTGATTCAGTGCTCACCTTAGGTAAAACTACCTTCTTAGTTTATAAATATTGGTTGGTTTTGCATAAGAATAGCACAGAGGAGCTGAAGTTATAGGCAACCTACGCAAAGGAAAAGTTCATTATTATAATTTTTCACTAGGTTACAAAATATCATTAGTAGCCATCAGAGCCAGAACACTTTAAAAACAGTTTCTGCTTCAATGTAAAATGAAAAATTTGTTTGTTGCAAAAATATCTTCTTGTTTTCCAGGCTGTGTATGATTCTGCATGTTCATTGTATGCTTGGGATCTGGTCTGACTTGAGTAAAAGGTGATGTAAATCATTGTTTAAGTTATTTACCAGGATATTAGGTCAATCTTCACCCAATTGGTAGAAAGTGCTACCTCCTCCCACAGTTTTTCAAAATTCAGTTATATTTAATCCTGCTGCTGCAAGAATGAGGGATCCTAACATGTTTTGATATGTGTAAGTGCTTCTTCCTAATCTTAAATATTCTGTAGGACAGATCCATTAGCAGTCTCTAAAAAGACAGTCTTCCCAAGTAAAGAAGGACATGGAGGATGGACTAATCTCAACATTTCTATCATGGATTCAAATATGACAGCCAGTATCATGTGGACAGCAAACACAACTGTTGATGGAGGGTGATGCAGTAATTCCCATTTTAAATTGCGTGTGCCATCACCCTTTTATCTGGTGTAAGTAAGCTTTTCAAGTATGGAGGAATACATAGGAGACAAAATGTTCTCAAAAACATCTTTCCTCCTCTCCCTTTCATTCTGTTGTTCCCTTCTCTTTCACAGCTCCCCTTTTCCTCTTCCTCCTCTCTGTCTTCCCTGCTTTCTCTCCCACTCCCAGCAAAAGTTCCTGCTGTGGCTATGAGCTAAATTGTCTTGACACATCAATAAATGGAGATAACAGTTGACTGCACAGCCAGTGTGCTGTGAGTAGTGCTTGTTAGGCCCATCCTGTTTCTGTCAGTGCTTTTTGTCTTCTGCAGGCTATCTGTATGGGCAAGTTGGCTCTTACCGTACACTGCAGTGCTATCATCTTAAGAGTGGGTGAATGTTCAGGTTAGGATGTGCACAGCAATCACCACCAGGGAACCCCAGATGTTGGCTCCACAAGGTGTATTACCATAAAAAGTCAGTAACAATTCCTCTTGAATTTTCTTCCCTGCTGTGCAGCTACTAACCACAAAACATGAGCCTCTGAATTTGAACACACAGTATGTTTGTGAGTTTGTGGGTTTTCATCCCAAATCAGCCTCAGGATTTGCAGGTCTGAAAATCAATTCTCTGGGAACCTTTTTCCCCTCTAGTTTTCTCTAAACATTTAACAGGAAAGGAAGTGAAATTCTTTAAAGGACTTTAAGTATAAATACCTTTCATTGTTTCTATGGTCCAGTGTTTCCTATAACTACTTCTGTGGGAATGCACAGTCTAATCTGTTAACTGATCCAAGGAGATACTGTTTAAGTAGTTGCATTAATTTGTGTTTGCCATTAACATAATTTTTTGGTCATTCCCTTTGAACTACGTTCTGTTCTTCCTTCTTCGTTTAAATGCACTCAGTTCAAGAGTCAATTTGTAGGCACTTTCAGAATTACTGTTTAGTAGAAAAATCTGTTGTGACTTTAGAAAATAAAGGTATGTTGTTGACATTGTTGACACTAGTTTCAAGTAGACCTGTTGTAAGTGTGAAATAAAAAACTACAGTAAGATTTTCTGTTGTGATATCTCTGTTGAAAAGTTCGTCTTTGTTTAATGCTTCATAGTGGAGTTGCTTCTATTTAAAGCATTGAGTTTGATCTTGGCTTTGATCTAAAGCTTTTGATCTTGAAAGAAGGATGTTGAGGCAGTAAAACAAAAAGACTAGGAGAGGGGTTTTTTTTAAGTGATAAAGGGATTCTCTCAAGATTTAATACATACTTATTGGATCTACCTTTATTTACTTTAATCTGTCTACAAAGTCCATCTAATTCTATGTATTGAGGGTTTGCTTACACACATGCTTTAATTTGCCTTCTTCTTTTGCTAGAGCACAGATTTCGTTTTGAAGCTTTCAGGGAATATAGCAATATACAGTATAAGAGTATAAATAATTTTCTAAAGACTATGAATAATTTTTAAAATATTGACAATACCATAGTAGCATCACTTTAACTATAACAAGTATGATGCACTCTATTGTTTACTGCCTCTTGCTTTTTAAATACAAACACAAAAGCACTTGATAAAATCCTAAGTTAGGAATTTATAGTATTCAGATTTTGCATGGTTGACATAAGTATCTCCCAACATGCTGGAGTTTGAATATCCTCTTCTGAGGGTGCAAAAATATCTGATGAAGTCCTATGCCTAAATTTAATCACCTGCTCGCAGCATCTCGTTGAATCAGGCCTTTAGCCGTGGCCTCTATAAAGTGCTTGCTGTGCTGCAGTATACCTAAAAAGCTGCTTTGGATCTTACTTTTAAGATGCATTTCAGACCCTCAAAGGTAGTTTAGAAGTTGAATTCTGAAATTGCAAGCAAGTGCCAAGGCCAGTGTTAAAGCAGTTAATGGTGATGGTACTTTCTTGAACTATCCCCACTAGGCCTTTCCTCTCTCCGTAAAGACCTGTGACAGAGCATGTTTGTGGGAAGGTTCATAGGAAAGCGGCGTCCATAGTAATGGAGAGAGTATCTCTAATAATTAGGCTGCAAACCGTGAGGAGCATGCATGTNCCGGCCCTGACGTCTTTAAGGCAGGCTCCTCCTCTTCGCGGGGCTCCGGGGGCCGGAGCACGGGGGCGGGGGACCCTGTGGAGGTGTTTCATTTCCTACCGAGGGCTGCGGTGTGCCGCTGCCGAGCCCGGGAACGGCGGGATGGCGTGGG
>VZTN01016848.1:7377-25652 GCA_013400515.1 Erpornis zantholeuca
AGTTTCCCTGGGGCTTCCCTGGGCCCTGGTGGGGCGGAGCTGGCGGCCCGGGAGGTGAGCGGGATCGCGGCCGCTGTCCCCGCGCTCTGCCTCTGCTGCCGGCGGATCTGCCCTCCCGGGCCCCCGATCCCGATGGAGCCGCCGAGCGGCACCGCCTGGGAGAGGGGCATGAGCCGCGCTGCTGGACCGCCCTTCATTCATCGCTTGCAGGCTGCCGAGAGATTTGTTTAGTAAGCGTGTTTGGGTTTTATCGTCGGAGGGATTTCAGCAGCCCTCAGCAAACTGCAGGCTTTTTCTTGGAGTGTAGTGTAAAGATTAGAGAAGTGCATGCTGAGGAAAGCTCAGTGTTGCAAAAAATCCTCTCTAAGTCTTAAGAATGCGAACTGATTCGCATTTCCTCCGTTTTCTTGCCTCACATCCTCGCTTCAGTCTTACGTATTTTCCTCCAACCAGACAGCCAAATGTCTCTCAGATCCGCCCTCCTTGTTAAAGTTCTTAGAAAAGCCTTTTCCTTTAGTGTCTAAGAAGCCTTTAAGGTAAAGGTCCATTAATGAAGGTATAGTAAGGAAGGCAAATATCTCAGAGTCGATATGTGCACCCAGTGTCTTGTGTCTTCATCTCCATCATACTCAGTGACCTCACTCAGTTCTCCCTTTACCCTGTGGCTGTCTCCTTCCAGTGTTCATCTGCCACCGGTGGGTTGAAGGATGGTACCTGCAGGAGTTACTTTAGCTGCTAGCAGTCTGTGCAGTCCCTGTCATGAGCTCATATTATTATGCCTTTATTTCGAATAAGTCTGTTACATTAATTTGTCCACACATTAGTTTGTGTCTGTCAAGTCCTCAGACTCTTACAACTGGAAATTAGACCTCTGATAGTTTGCAACGTTTGGGTTAAACTTATACATGTGCTGAATTTAGGCAGCAAGGACAAATGGCTGTACAGCTATGTTTTGTAAAGAATTTGGATAGAGTGTACAGTATCTATAGCAATGTCTATGTGCTTCAGCTGATCATCTACCTCCTATAGAATTCCTGTGCAGACATTTTTTACATGTTTTGTATAGCTCTCTGGTCATAGTTGAACTAGTTTAACGTCAGTCTGTGTTATTCTCATGTAGGTTCCTGTTGCTGGTATGTCCCTATACTTCCTTTCATCCAGTGGTTGGGGGGGAAACAGATCTCTCACAGCTCAACTGTAAGACTTATACTCTTCATTTAGCTTCTCTTGAGGAATCATTTCTTGTTGTTGGATATAGAGGTTGTCCTTAGTGTTCAGCTAAACCCAAGGAAAGCAGACTGGTGTTTGGTTGCTTTTCCCTAACCGCTTGTGTACAGGCAGTGAATCAGTGAGCAGCATTGCACATCCCTTAAAGTGCTCATGACTGAATGTAGTGGTAGCTGCAGTGGCTTTTCTCATGAGAATGCATATTTTGCATGATTGGTAACCTGTATCACCCTCAATATGCATCTTTAAAAAAGTAACTGTGAACTCTGGGTGATTGTAATAGTTGCAGAAATGCCTCAGAGTTTGTCTTTTTGGAGAAACTTACAGATAAAAGTAATTCTTGGTATTTGTGACAATTCTAGAATTTCTGGTCTAGGACTGGTGGTTTTTTTCAATCTACCTTTCCCCTTACAATAGTGCCTTGTGAGGAATTGCAGCAATAAAACTTGGTGTCGCCAGGGAGACAAAGCCCAACTTGCCTAACTATGTGTGTAGCAATATTGAGTTAAGCTCTCTATATATGGGCGGGAATACAAAGATTTGTGCAAGAACGCATTGAGAAGATCTTCCAAAATTTTGGTTTTGAATTAGAAAATAAGTGAGTGAAGGCATTATCCTTGCTGCCCATTTCTTACAATTCTTTAGCTAACCTGTAAAAATGTCTGTGTTTGCATTCTGCTATGACTCTGGTCTCAGATCGTTTTTTCTCAGACTAAGTTAATGGCAGCCTCACCGAGTATCTTATTCGAAGGTTCAGAAGACTCTTATCCTCTCTAGTGGGGACAGAGATCACTTTGTAGCAGTGATTGCTGCAAAATGTCCTTCCCCCGCAGTGCCATTGTGGGCAGCTTGGGAACACTATGCATTTTGCTTCCTGGTGTTAGCTGCACTACATGCTCCCTGTGTCTCTGTTTCTCCTGGGGAGACTTAGGAAGCTGCCCCAGGGGAGCTGATCTCAGAAATGAGCCCAGACACACGATCTTTGCGTTTGCAGTGCACTTGTGTTGAAGGGCCACGCAGAAGGCAGGGTGGGAGCTGAGTTCGTTTGAAAGCCTCACACTGGGATACAGGCAAAGAGTGAAAGCAAAACAGCATGGGAGAGGTTTGGTTCCTTTGGTGCTCTGAGCTGCTGGCTGACCCAGATGAATTGGTGTGAGGATTGTTGCATCACAAGGGCTCAGGCTTGGGTGATCCTGGAGGAGGCTTGTGGTGTGAGGGAGCCTGTACCAGAGGAAGAGCATGGTGCTGTCATCCTCTGTCATGGACTTTCAGATGTCCAGACGTGTCTATCTGAAATACATTCAAGGCAATGTTGGAGTCTTAGATTTGAGCAACCATACCTGGGCTTGTTGCTTGCCGGTTGTGAGCAGAAGAGATGCTTACAAGTTTATAGAAGATAACTGATGTCTCTGCTTGGGAGCTTCAGGTATCAGTATAGTACAATTAATGAAAATTGTGGGTTTAAGCAGTTCTGCCTGATCACCAAGACAAGAGAGCAGTCCTGAGTGTAGCTGTTGCAATCAATGTGTTTATGTATTAAGACTGAATATGCAGTAAGTAACTAAATGCAGAAATGGTGGTGCCTTTGGGTGCACATCCTAATGAGATGGGGTTTGTTCTGTATTTAAGGAGGCTGAAGATGAATTATTGGCATACACCAGTACACAGAGATATATGATACAGATTGTAGCACAAATCATATCTATGATATACAGAGTATAAATCACAGTATCCTCCAAGAAGCAGAATATCAGTCATGAACGTGACTGGCTGACATTTCTAATAAGCCATAAAGGCCCTGGGCATCTCTAAAACTCTTCTGTGGCCTTTCATTTGGACACCACGTGAGGTGTATTACACAAACACTATGAAAGTTGCGAAGTCAAGCTGCAAGGTCACAATTCCAGAATTCTGTCGGTGCAAACAGAGATAGGAGAGGTGAAGAAGCACTCCAGACAGCAGAAGAGCAAAACATCTGGAAGAGAGATGGAGAGCAAGGGCAAATACTCTTTGGAGTGTCTAGTAAATCTCTGAAAGATGAAATCTTCCACTGGCTCTCTACATGCATGCTGTGCATGCCTGCCCTGGGAAGTTGTTTTTACTTATCTTGTGGCAAATACTCTTACATGCTTACAAATAAGTAGCTAAAATCTGTTCATAACTGTACAGAAACATACCCAACTATCATAATTAGTGGCCTAATTCTGACCTAGTCTGAAAAGTATAATTAAGTGCTGTGTATGCTGTTCTACAGGAGAGGGTTTCAGAGTCTTTGGTTCAGACAGGAGATTAGAGACATATAAAAACAGATTTCTAAAACTGCAAAACAAAAATGCCCCAAAATTGTTGCGGCAGGTGCGGTGGCATGTACCACAACCTTCCAAAAGTGCCTCTGCAGGGAAGCTGCTCGGCAATGCCAGTGCACATACACACACACACCCCCCGGATAGCATCGCATAAAGGTCGATGGTAAAGAGCCCCTCGTATGGGGTTACACTGAGAGGTTTATTACACCCCTGCATGTGAAGAGGTCCAGGAACGAAGAGCCCAGAAGAATGGAGGGTCCAGGTTTATGTATGGGGTCAGTAGGGGCGGAGAGAGCATCAGGGACCAATGGGTATGGGGGCAGTACACAGGCAGTGTTAGGGTATGGGAGCTGGTGGGGAAATGGAGAGGGGGTGACTGAGGAACAAGGGCTGGTGCAGGAGCTGGGGATGGAGAACATTCTGGGGCAGGGGCACATATGGGAGAAAGGGGCAGGGAGGCCAGCAGGCCAATTGGGGAAGCAGAACTGGAATACCTTAACGTAGTTTAACAAACGTCTCTGGGAGAAGCTTCTTTCTGTCACCCTAACCTGGAGGATGCTTCTTAGGGTCCTTCCCTCCAGAGGGCTCTCTTTGCCCCTTGGTTACTAGGCCACCGGCTTCCACACAAAATGACCGAGCAATTTTTTAAAAAGTGTTACATCAGTAAGTAATATTTTTCAGCAAGAAATATTTTTCTTTGCCTTTATGAAGTTTAAAGGGACTGTTGGGTTTCTAAAACTTCAGTTACCAACTTGAAGTTAGATGAAAATAGTAATCTTTCTCCCAAGTCCCTGCAAAGATTTTGCTTACCAGAAGTGACAGAAATTTCCATTTCTTCTGGTGTGGTTTACTGGGATTAGCATCTAAATAATGACTAGTTACAAAAATGAATGATCCAGTCAACTAATACCAAAGGCTACTGCATGTTCTGTGTATTTCATTCTCAGTAAATCCATGCAGAGGAAGCACTGCTGTTGTCCTTATATAAACTAAGAGAATATAATACCCCAGTAACAGATAAGCAGAATTCAGGAAATTCGCTTTATTGTTTTGTTTGGTAGTGCAGATGTGATAAGCTGCTGACTTCTCACAGCTGTTAGGTATTTAGGGAAGATGAACAATTTACCTGTCCAAACACATTTCATACACAGTTCTAATTATCTCTGAAAATGTCTTGTCACGTGAAAAATTACGTTTGTCTTGGTCATAATTGGAAGGAAGTTGTTCAATGTGGACTAGAATTGATATTCTGTTGTGGCTGGCTTTTGTGTCTTTATTTGGAGCAGGGAGGAAGAGCACAGTTGGAGGTTTTTGGCTCCTTTGGAGCACTGCAGCTAATTGCTAGGATTGGTAATCTCAGTGATGTGAAGTTCATACAGCTTTATGGAAAACTGGTGTCTGATTAGAGAAGAGGTAACCTGTTGTCAGGATATTCCCTGCCCTGAAACAGGCCAGTGTGAACTCCCACAGGTGGTGCATGGGGACAACATCCAGAGGAGGGCTGGTCAGGAAGGAAGGAAGGAGTGTTGCCCAGCAGGTAGGTGTGGGGGGGGGGNCTTCCCACCCTCCAGCTCCTAATTTGGTTGTATACATCACCAGTTGTTGCTAGCTTGTGCATTAAAGTTTTCATGTCTCTTTCCCTCTTGTGGGAAATGTACTATTTTACCTATAACTTGATAGGTGATGGATTTTTTTAAAATTATAGAAAAATTCTTTGCTACTTCTTACATTAAATGGTGAAAGATACCATTTTAGTATCACTTTTAAATTACTTTTCCTAGGTACTAGTGTTACAGGCTTGTAATGCTCATTCCACCACCTGAAGATAGGCTTTTGGAAAATAGCCAGGTATTTTGTTCTTAGATTTCTGGTTTAGAGGACTGCACATCAGTACTGATGCTTGTGATCCTCTCAAACACTTATTTAGAAAATACTACTCAAATATTTTCAGAACACTGGAATTTTTGCAAATGCAAAGAAAGTAGCAGAAAGAGAAATTAATATGCAGACTTCAAAGTTCAAGTGAATTCTAATTTTAAAATGAAATCTGATAATTTAGCAGACAATTTTTAAAAGTTGCTTTTCTGAAAATCAGTGTTAGGGCATTTAACTCTGTGTCCTCTCATGGATCCAGATGTACAGGATATATCTGAAGGTAGCATCTTTAAACAGAAACTTACTTAATGAATGAGGTGATACTGTGAAATTTTTCATAGTTTTGTTGAATTCAGACTACCCATCTCGTCTTACCTTGTAATGTGAATTTTGTCAGTAGATGTTCTTTTAGAGAGCACTTAAAGTGTTTTAAAGCTGTTAGGACTCTACTATTCTCTATCTTATCCTGAAAAGAGGAAAAAGTACTAACTCGGTTCAGTGAATTGAAGCATACAGAATTCAAGACACAGGTTATATTCCACCAGGATTATATAAAGGTAAAGACACTTTCTTTTTCAGAAATAAAATTTTTGAGCTAATCCACTGGAAACTGAGATGGATGTAAATGTCTTTCAAGTTACACAACCATGGTGCACATTTTGTTTATCTTTATCTTAGAAATTTGATGTACTTGCATCAGTGTTAAGTAACTTTACTTGCATCTGCTTTATTAAAAAGTTCTTCCTGTGTTGTTGTTCCAAGAGGATTCTGGAAAATATGGAAACAATTAATGGTATGTAGTAATTATTTTTTCCATAAGATTTGTTTTACCAGTACACCATTCAAGTATACTTGGTTATATGTAGCAAATAGATCTAAAAGTAGAGCATTTCAGTGTAATTCACCTAAATTAAACTTCTGGGATTACATCACCAAGCATCTGATGCTGTATACAGCTGGAGAAGGCTGCTTCTAGGAAGTGATTTTAATACTGGTTTTAAGTACTTCATTAGTTGTGATTTACAACATCATGTTGTGCTGAATTAATGAGAAGGATTGAATTGCCTGGATTGCACACATTTTATAGAAACCTGTTAGTGCAGTAAGTTACCACTGTTTATAGTTAACACAACAATTTTCTCTTCATTAGCCTTTAAATTGCAACCAATATGTGTATTCTTCAGATGTGGTTGAAATGACAATAATGCTTTAATGTGGTGGATGAAGAATTAGCAAACGGTTTATGGCATTTTTCCTTTCATTCATGTATGCATCAAACTCTTGCCCTAAAGCAGCATTTCTGTAAAACTCCAGAACAAAATGTTGCCGGTAAAGTCAACTACTACTGAAGTAATGGTATACAAAATGCTACAATATCTATACTTCACAGTCATTTGTCTATAGAAGATACATTAGTCTACAGCAGCATTTGGAGGCCTGCCCTGACTATGTAATGAAAGTGAGGGGTCTAAATTAGTGAAGAAAAAAGTGAGGAATAAAATATAAGGAAAAAATATTCCCAGCTAAAGTAGCCCACTGGACTTCTACATGGGTATGAGGGGTGATGCAGCAAACTGGTAGAAACAGCATGTACCCAGGAACAGTACTGGGAAAACTTCTGAGCAATTGACAGCAAGTTAGTGAATCAGTCAGTAATGCTGGTCAGGTAACTCCAGCTTTCTTGCCTTTCTTGTGTGGTAAGTACTGACTTACTGTGTTGGTTAACCTAGCATATTTCTTTAAAAGCAAGTGGCTAAAGGTCTGTATAATATGTAGTAATCCAGACTGGGAAGGGAGGAGGAACTTGATTTAATGCCATGACTTGCAACTCCACAGTAGTTTGTAATGGAAAACTTGATTCATGTTCAAGGCTTTATAGAAAACTTAAACCTTAGCCTTGATACTTCTCATCCTCAGTCAGAGTTTGTCTCAGGAACCTGCTTAGGTTTCTCTGCTACTTTAGTTAAAGCAAATACTCATTATTAAAGCCATCTTGTAAGCAATGCGTTGCCTTTGTGGTTTGGGTTTTTTAGCTATTAAATTATCAGAAGCCAGTGCATTTTAAGTTCACTCAGGACCTGCAGCTGCTCACTGAGAGTGGTTGTAAGGTTCACTTTAGAGAGGGTTTCAGAGTACTTGTGCAAGTCTGAGTAAGTGGGACTGCAGGTCCTTGAAGATGTCCCAAAATGGGTTAATCCAAGGGTACCAGTTGTTAGCAAAAGGTTGAGTCTATTGGGTTTGTGTGGCCAGGTTTTGGTAGTGGGGAGGACTACAGGTGTGACTTCTATAAGAAGCTGCCAGAAGCTTTCCCCATGTCTGATAGATCCAGATGGGTGCCAGATGAATCCAAGATGGACCCTCACTGGCCCAGATCAAGCCAGTCAGAGCTTGATCGTGTCATCTCTGTGATAACATATTTAAGAGGGAAAAAAAGTTGCCATGCAAATGTAATTGATCTCAGAGAGGAGAGGAGTGAGAATGTGTGAGAAGAGCAGCTCTGCAGACACAAGGCCAGTGGAGGATGAAGAACAGGAAGTGCTCCAGGTGCCAGAGCAGAGACTCTCCAGAAGCCCATGGTGAGGCTGTTGTGCTCCTGCAGCCCTTGGAGGTCCATGGGGGAGCAGAGATCCACCTGCAGCCCCTGGAAGACCCAAACTGGAGAAGGGGATGCCATCAAGGGAGGCTGTAAGCCCATGGGAAGTCTGTACTGGAGCAGGCTCCTGGCAGGACCTGTGGCCCATGGAGAGAGGAGCCCACACTGGAGTAGACTTGCTGGCAAGACTTGTGAGCCCCCAAGGGGCACACAGTGCAGCAGCCTGTTCCTGAAGGACTGCATTCTGTGGAGGGGACCTGTGCTGGAGCTGTTTGTGGAGAGCTGCAGCCCATGGGAAAGACTCATGCTGGAGAGTCTTTAAAAAATTATCTACCGTGAGAGAGCTCCCAGGCTGGAGCAAGGGAAGGGCTCCTCTACTTGAACAGTGTCAGAAACAACTTAAGATGAATTGACTGTAACCCCCATGCCCATGTCCTTGTTCTGCTGAGGGGAGGAGGGAGAGCTGGGACAAACAGAGGGATGGAGGGGAAGGTGTTTTTAAGATTTGTTTTACTTTTCATTATCCTGCTCTGATTTTGATTCATAATAAATTCAGTTCATTTCCCAAGCTGAGTCTGTATAGTCTGTGGTGGTAACTGGTGAGTGATCTCTCCCTGTCTTTATCTCTCCCTGTCTTTATCTCAACTTATGAACCTTTCCTTACACATCCTTCTCTTGTGAAGGGATGTAATACAGCAGCTTTGGTGAGCACCTGGCATCCAGACAGGGTCAACATGCCACATTAAGCCAGTGACTTATCAAACAGTATTATTCAATAAGCCTGGAATTTTTCAATAAATACTTAAATTTGACTAGCTTTTTTTTCTAAATGTGGTGGCCATACTGTCTTGAGTCTTTATCTACAGCCAAATCATATGAGATCAGATGATGCATTTACTATTTCTGCAAAAATTGCAAAAACAATTAAGAGACCACATTTCCCCTTTTAAGAAGTCAGGCAGCTTCTGTGAAAGGAGGGATATTAAAGATCTCTCTCAGCCTGTCTTCAGAGGAGAGGTTCTTCAGCCCTCTGATCACCTTTGTGGCCCTTCTCTGGACTGGCTCCAGCAGCTCCCTGTCCTTTCCTTGCTGGGACCCCAGAGCTGGATGCAATGCTCCAGGTGGGTCTCAGCAGAGCAGAGGGACAGAGTCCCCTCCCTCCCCTGCTGCCTGGGTGCAGCATGGGGTGTCTTCCTGTGCTGTGAGCTTACATTGCTGAGACATGTCCTGCTGTTCATTCACCAACACCTTCCAGTTCTTCTCCATAGATGCTCTCTTATCCCTTCATCCCACAGCCAGTATTGATACTGTTGCTTGCCCCCAGCCCAGGTGGAGCAGGTCTTATTGAATTTTATGAACTTTATACAGACCCACCTCTCAAGCCTGTCAAGGTCCCTTGGGTGACACCTCCACCCTCCAGAATGTCAACTGCACCACACGTCTTGGTGTTGTCAGCAAGCTTGCTGTCATTGGTGTGAATACAGCAATTGAAGCTCACAAATGATACTGTACATCGAGGGTATGTGTGCTGTACTTGCACTTACTGTGAAAGTTGGTGTCATGTCCAAACCTCTGTATCTTGTGTACAATCACCTAATTCAGCTTCCCCATCAGTTCCAGCTGATGGTAAAAACACTAACCATTCAGAGTTGTGGTTCAAGCTTGCTGTGCCTGCCCTAGCAGACCTTTTCCTGTGGGACACTTGAAATGTGTCTCCAAGGTGCAGATTTCTGTTGGGCAAGTTCTGCTATGGCTAGCTGCTCAGTTTGTTGATCTATTTTGTTATCAGCATTTTATTCCCGAAGATTCAGAAGCTGAACCATGCTTTAATGCCATGTTCCTGTTCGTGGATTATTTTTACATTGTGAAATAGAAAAGCTTAATATGTCATTTGAGCTCCTAAGAAATCCAAAAGTTTTGTGTGTCCCTGACCTGTGAGGAAAATTGCACTTGTTTTTAGCGTGACAGATCAAGCTTTACCTTAACTAGTAGTTAATACCAGAACATAGAATAATTACTTGCATATAGATTGACAGTCTTTGACTTTGGTAATTAAGTAAGTTTTGAGTTAAAGTCAGCTTTTGTCAGGATGACTTGAAGCATGTCCTATATTCAAAATTGTTTCAAGTTTAAAACTTAAAGTGTTCAGAAAAATATTTTTTCTATAAGCCTGTGAAAATCTTGTTTCTTTTAAAACAGAACAAAGCTGAACACTTAACTTTGGCTATACTATGTGGTTAAATCTCAAGAGACAATTTCTGAAAGTACAGGATGTAAAGTGCTATACTCTGCTTAGAAACAGATTGTTATACCTATAGTACTTGGAGTATTTTTGACTTTAGGTTAAAATTAGAATTTTTTGTATTCAGCTGTTGCTCTCTAAATCCATTTGTATTGTTTGGTGTTTCTTTCTGTAGAAATTAGATAGACTGGAAAGCAGTTGTCTGTTCTTGTTTTCCAGATGGACTGCATGCATGGGCAAGTTCATTGAGGAAATTTGAGAGAGTAATTGTTTCTAGATCTGTGCTTTTTGTTGTTGTTAGCTTTTTTTTTTTCCTTCTTTTTTTTTTTCTTCTTTCTAGTCAGACATTTAGTTTAACTCCTAAATGAACAACAGTCATAAAACAAGTGATTGGTACACCGAGGCATTACTCCACCCTGGTGCAGTGGCAGTTTAAGGCTGCATGAAGGGTTAGTGCTCTAAATTCAGGATAAGCCTAATGATGAGAATATATATGTATTCACATAAGGCCAAAGTGCATCTGAAGAGTTCTATTTAATCTTACTGGACAAGTCCAGGGGAGGGCCACAAAGGTGATCATGAGGCTTGAGTACCTCTTCTATTAGGACAAGACAGCTGGAGATGTTAAGCCTGGAGAAGAGAAGGCTCTGCGGAGAGCTTATACCACCTTCTAGTACCTGAAGGGGCTCCATAAGAAAGATAAAGAGGGATCTTTTATCAGTGGGTGTATTGATAGGATGAACAGAATGGCTTTAAGCTGAAAGAGGGGAGATATAGCTTAACTATTACAAAGAAATAATTTACTGTGAAGATGATGAGGCTCTGGCACAGGTTGCCCAGACAACTCGTGAATGCACCATCTCTCAAAGTGTCCAAGTCCAGATTGGATGGAATTCTGAGCAATCTTGTCTAGTGGAAGATGTCTCTGCCCAGAAGAGGGTAGCTGGAGCCAGATGATCTTTAAGGTCCTTTCAAACCCAAATCATTCTGTGATTCCGCTAGGATGAGATGCAGAAGGTGCTCAATTGATAAATCCACTCCAGATGATATCCGTATTACTGAACTGAGAGAACATACTCTTTTATCCTAATGCTTAGATTAGCAATGCCGTAGGACTCGGCTGTGGCTTTCCTTTTCCCATTGTCTAAATCAATCCCATTGTCATAATCCATGTATGTAGACAACACTGGGTATTCTGATGTTGCTTGGCTTCATGTTGCTTCTGTATTTGTCTAGAAGCCATGTCCTTGTTGTGCATCATTGTTCTTGCAGGACCAACATTACTAAAGGACGGCAGACCCACAGTTTAAACCAAGTGAGGTGGGAGTTGCCAGACGTGCAGGCTAAGACTACAGAAGGAATGCAGTCAAGCAAAAGTCCCTTGTTTAAGTGACTATTAGAGGAATTTTTTGAAAATTTATCCTTTTTTTAAAGAAGGATCAGGCCAGAATATTCAATAAGAGGTGTTCTTAGATATTTAATTTAGATCTTTTTTCCTTCAGTCTAAGGAAGAATAGCTGCATTCACAGGAAACGTTCTGCTCCCCTGAGTATGTCTTTCTCTACAAGCTCTTCTGGAAGCCTACTTTGCATTGCATTTCTGCTGTGAGGTTTAAGACTACTACTGAAGTTTTGCCTGAATGTATTTTTGTCCAATTTGTCTTTGTCTTCATATGCTAATGCACTTTTTGCTAGAATAGCTTTTTTATATATATTCATGCATTTTATTTTGCATGATAATGAAACCTCATTACAGAGGTAATGTAGATTACCAGGCCTAACTGTAAATCAGAGCTTACTCTAAAGGAAGAAGAGCTTGAAAGTTGTCCTTGTGCAGAATCTAATACCTCTTTGCCTTTTTGAGGAGTCGAGTGGACAAAACCTGAACTTGGGATAGGTTTGAGAGCATGTCTGATGATTTGGCTTTGGACCCAGGCTGTGTTGTCTGTGCATCCCAAGTTCCTTCAAGGCTCTTGAGGGAAGTGATCATGCACACAGCAACTGGACTGCCTGATATTTGCCTTCAGCTCTTCTGAAGTAAAAAGCAGATGGTGATCTCAGTTTGGTCTGACACTTCATCATAAATTCAAAGCTCTTTCCAGCAGCAGCATTTGTTTTAGTTTTTATGTGGCGCTCAGGTGCTGGATATGAGGGAAGAGCAGAGGCAGTGAAATACTGGTATGTCTGTCTGAACACTGGGAGAGACTTTTTCACTGTGAGGGTGACTGGACACTGCCACAGTTTGTCCAAAGGTGTGGTAGGGACTCCATCTGTGAAGATCTTTTAAAGCCATCTGGATGTGTCCCTGGACAGGTGGCTTCAGGTGGCCCTGCCTGAGCTTGAGGTTGGACCAGAGGACCTCTGGAGGTCCGTTCTGTGATTTTGTAGCCTCTGACCACAAGGATTGTAGGTACTTCTCCGGTTCTTTGGACTAGTTGAGTGAGAGCAGCTGATTAGCATTCCTGTTGGATATGCTTGACTGGTTAGGCTCAGTCAGGCTTCCCCTGTGTGAGTTCTTAGGTGAATGAACTTGAAAGTTATTGATCTCTGAACTAGAGAGATGAGGCTGGAGATGAACAGTGATCTCTGGAGCCTTTTGCAAATCAGGACAATTCATTAACTCTGTAGATGTAGCACAGCCATTTAAACTCAAGGCCCTAACTTTTCAGTTTTCTTGTTGCTTAGTAATACTTGCTTACTTGTTCTAGAGCTAAAGTCAAAGGGGAGATCTACACATTCAATGCCTGTTCTAGAGTGCTGCTGAAAAAGTTCATCCAGCTGTCAGAATACTGATAGTTTATTTGCTGAATGACCTCTTCTGTTTTCTGAAGCTGTTGATGAAATAATTTAACTCAGCTGTGGCAGATAGAAGTTACAGAACAGACTTCCATAGCAATGGCACTACTTCTCCTTCCTGGTGATGCCAGGGAAATGTTAGCTGTAGGCTCACCACTGATGTTGGTGGCTCAAAAATCTGCAAATGATAACACAGAGAATTATTACATTGTTATTGTTCTGAGATAAAAGCTCTCTTCCACCAAGTTGAAAGATAGCATGCTGACAGATTAGCCAAGTAGATGAAGTACATAAAATTGCAGTATGGAGTTTGTGGTTTCTATTTTGTGTGGTCCTAAAAGCAGCCTGGAAAATGCACGCTTCTGCAGCAGTCTGCTGGTCAGGTGCTTTTTTCATTTGCAGCAGATATTTCTAGAGGAACCCTGATTTTAATAATGGTGTTTTTGGAAATTGTTTGGTTGTGGATTTCTTGTTCTTGTGGTAAAGCAAGATCAATTTGTGGTTCAAATATGCACTTGAAAATTCTTCTAGCAAATTAGACCTATGGTGCTCAGCGGCAGATACCTATGGGACGCAAATACCTCCTTTTTCCTTTTCTACCTTTTCCTTTCCCATCTAAATGGATAGTGAGAGGCTGACAGCAGACCCAGCAAAGGCCAGTGCTGTAACTAGCATAGCCCTGTGTACTCTTTCCCTCCCCAGAGCCCACAGGGGCACTGTTCAAGTTCCTGGTGCAACACTGTGGACTTCGCAGGACCAAGAGGTGTCGGGGGTGCACAGGCATTGTAGCTCAGGAGTAGAAACAAAAGATTTAAGTGTGTGAGGCAGTTAATGGGGCATAACAGTCTTTACCCCAGCTAACCAATGCGAGCAAGCTTTGTGAAAATAACCTGCAATATTTGTCTGGATGTTTTCTGATCATCCACGTGCTTGTGTCTGTGTGTGATCCTGTGCAGCTGGCAGGCAGCTACTCCCACTATCTGCCTTTAGTGCCTTGATGCATCCAGGCACCCTGTGAGTCTGTTGGAAGTGGTTTCCTGATCCTAGCTGTAAGACCGCCTGAAGGTTTTGTTCCTGCGGGTTACTTGCCAGTTGTAAACACACCGAGTGGAACAGCAGTGCAGTTCCAGAGCAGCCAGTTACATTCTTTCCTGTAACTTCTTTGGTGCTGAGCCTGTCTTATGTGCTCAACTCATTAGGTTGGATTTCTTGACATGAAGGGGTCAAGATGCATAGAGATTGCATTTTCTGGGTATTCATTTATGGTAGACTTCAATTGTCATATCCTGACAGTCCTCTCCCCTTCTCTCTGCAGTGGCATAGTGTGTGAGTCTATGAAAATGGGACTAGACGAGGCTGTCTGGCACCACTTTTTATACCACTTTTATACAATGGTATAAAACTTTGAATAAAAGCACTTGAATAAATTGCTGGAAGTGCCAGCTTTAGAGCTTCTGGCACAGATGAATTCATCTACACAAACTCTAGGAGAAGTTCTGTTTCTCAGCAGATAAATTGGTTTTAACTGTTCAGGGAAAAGGAAGCAGTGACAGTATAATTGTAGTTTATTTCAGGCTAGAAGGAGCATCAAGAGCCTGCTGCTCAAAGCAGGATCACATTCACTATGAATGTATTTATAGATTTCTTTTGCTTAACATCCTTTGCACCCTCTTTCTTTCACTTTCTTTATCTCTACGCACACACATATTTGGCAGTATCAGCCCCAGATGAGGGCCCCCCTCGCTAAGTAAGATAAAGAACGAATGGTGACTGAATAACTCTGAGGAAAACTTGTGGCAAAACTAATCTGCACTCAGTCGTCTCACCTGCCTGCTCGTAAGAGTGTATCTGTATAAACTATAAAATGTTTCCATGGTCTGAAGAGTGTGTGGAGATTAAGTATTCAAATTCTCCAGTTTCCACAAGAGATGATACTAGAATGCACTCCCACAGTTTGTCTTGTTATTGCTATCAACTTGTTTAAAAAGTGTGGCGTATAGTCCAGGGAATGGTATCAAAGGTAGTAGGTAGATTGTCCTTAAGCTTTTTTTGATGCAGAGAAAATGTCACCTTTGTCAGCACTTGGCAGTCTTCCATTTTAGCTCAAATACAATTTGAAGGGTAATGCTTTAGGTATTTCAGGCTCTGTTTTCTTTATTGTCATTCCTGTTGCTTTTTCTGTTCTCTGTCTTCTCTACAGCACAACCTTGAGCTTTTAGCACATGGCAGAAGTATAGTTTGTATAACTATATGGATTCATGTACAATTTAAATCAGTTGGCAGATTCAGGAGGAGCAAAGTGACTGAAGTTGCATGAAAGTCCATGTAGTATGCTTGTTTGCATATTTGTGTAGTCTGTGACTCTTGACTGCTGTGGCCATGTGATTAATTTAATGAATTAGACAGTATAAGCTGACTGCTATGTTATTTACTAAGATGTAATTAATGGAATGCTTATAAGAAGGGATCTCTGCTGAGAGAAAACACATGCTTTTATACAGGTTGTATTTGCAGTCTCCTTGAGCACTTACTGTAGTGATTAACTTTTACAAAAACGGTTTGTGTCTTACAGCTTGCCTTGAAGGGATCTAACTATGCTGGTCTGCTGGAACGGCATCGCATTCACACAAAAAACGTGGAGCATGTAGTAGACAGCTTACGGTAAGAGTGTATGGCTGCTGAGGATTTCAGACATGGTGCAAATATCCGTGGATTGTGTGAAGCAAGAGGAAACCTTGTGTTACAAGTGCTAGTAAAACAGGAGTGCTGAAAAGAGAGTGATGCAGGTGAACAGGCATTCCTGAAAGAACCATCATGTGAACTGGCTCAGTTCGGCTGACTAATGTGCTTTATAATCGTCTTGAAAATAAATGAGAGTTGTACAGGATTTGTGTGTCAAGTGTTTATAAGCCAAATATGAGTTTAACTACTCCTTAGCTGCATGACAGCTTTTTGTCACAGTTCCTTTTGACAAGGAACAATACAGGACAGAATTCAGACTTTTTCTGAACTTTACAGAAATGAGAAGATAGAAGTTCGTCTTGTTAAGCGTCGAGAATATAATGAAGAGACAGTTCGGTGGGCAGATGCTGTTATATCAGCAGGAGGTATGACTTTATGGAAGGGGGAAGTATTTGTTTCAGTATGTTTTCGTAGATATATTTCTCAAAAATACTTCGCAGTGTGTGAAGCAACTGGAAGTATGCACATTCTGAAGACAAATTGCTAATCTAATTGTCAGAAAATCGGGCAAAATGCAGTGGTTGTGACAATCTCATTTACCTCTATTATCTAAAATTGTAGCCCGTGGAAGTGAATCCCAGTTCATGGCCACTAGAAAAGTTTGACATGTGTAAAACAGCATAAACTGTGGAATTTACTATAGTTTTCAACTAAATAGGATAAAATGATGTCATGTGATTTTATGTACCCGTAAAACCTTTTCATTGTTTTTTGGGATGTGAGGTGTAGACTAACATGCTACCTCCTGGTCCCCTTGCTCAAACTGTCTTTCTTGCTTTCACACTTAATCCAGTGACTGGCGTATCAAGTTGCATGGTACAGGTAAAAGTCTGCAACTTCTGAGCATCTTGTGCCACTGATAAATGTTTTTCAGATGAACAGCAGAGCAACTAACCTGACTGTTTATTTTTAATATTGGATTGCAGCCATTCATTCAGTGTTGTTTTTGGGATATGCTGCAAATACAGCATTGTGTTGCTGGGCTCTGACATAACGTTCACTCATCTGTGGCAAATAGGCTTGACCACAACTTTGTCTCTTCCCACTAGTCCAGTTTTGCCCTTAGAAAAGTTTATGTGTATATTCCTGAAGCATTCTAATACACTCTTGTAGATTTTAAAGGATTTCTCTAAAGTGCCAGTTTGTCTGTGGCAAAATTCTTCATGGTTGAGGCAAGCAGCTGGAAAGTGATACATCATCTGAGCTTATGTCTTTGTGCTTTTCAAAGCTTTTATCTTTGTGCAAAGAGTGCGTGAGGTTATAGTTGTCTTTCTGCTTAACAGACAGGAAAAAATACCAGTATCTGGAGAAACCAGTACATTTAAAGATTTCTACTTCCAAGATTTCTACTTGCCTAAGACTTCTTCAAGCATCCCCATATGGGGCCAAATGAGACCTTTAAATTGCCTTCCAGGAGGACAACTGGGGTGAAGCTGTAGTCATTGTTTTCATATGATTCAGTAACATTTGGGTTTGTTTCCTGTCTCCTTCGGCTTTGTTTAGCAATACTTTCTAAATTTACTTTTGTTAAAGAATTTCTCTTACCTGCTGGTAAAAGTACAGAAATTTCCATAAATCTCTTTTAGAAAGCTTGCTTCTGCCACATTCAGTTGCCTGGGCATGTATAGCTGTCAGATAAGTTGTACTTTTTCCAGTTGTGTTTGCCATCTCAAATTCAGTTGTCACTACTCCTGTTTGAAAGGCGTCAGTAATTTTGTCCCATTGTATTTTTGTCCAGCTTGCCTGACTTGTTGCTAATATAAAAGCACATAATGATAATGCTGGAGTACATTTTGTTAGGGGTACTAGAATGTGAAGTGAAACTAACTTTTGATCTGTTTTTTCTGCAGGTGATGGTACAATGTTGTTGGCAGCCAGTAAGGTCTTTGATAAATTTAAACCAGTCATTGGCATAAATACTGATCCTGAAAGGTAAAAACATATTTGGGAAAGCAGTGCTTTATTTAATATTAGGCACACTGTGCATCTGTTTTCATGAGATGAAGGCATGAAAACATGAGGCATACTTGGGCCATTTGGCAGCATTAATGTCTGCTTTAGTGGGTTGTAGATACCAAGGGAACTTGTTGTTTTTTCAGAAAAGTTTCCACAGCAAGTTACTGTGTCTCATCTGAGAGGACATTTAGTATTGGGTGAACGTAACTGTTACACTGCCACAACTGTTCCCACACACCAGTGCCACAGTGCTTGTTGCTAGCCAACTTGAGTTACTCACCAGAAGTTTGAGGCTAGGGATGGCAGTCTAGAACTTAGACAGGAAGAAGGACTTCATAAAAGCAGCTAAGTGCAGTGCCTGAACACACAGAAATATGATTTCTTTGTAAAGAATGTGGATCCAGTAGAGCGTCAGATGAGGTTTGCTGTGGTTTCTTCAAGTAAACCATGTGATACCTCAGAAAACTCGGTCTCCTGAGGCAATTGTTGGCGCTTAGTTGTCCTATTATAAACTCTGCACAAGCTGCACCCACCTGCCC
>VZTN01016850.1:1913-22778 GCA_013400515.1 Erpornis zantholeuca
GAGAAACTGGGTAACAAAGAAACAAAAGTAATGGGGCAGTTATTTGTTGTGTAGGTCAGCAAAGATAACTAAGTTGAAAAATACATGATACAGCTACATACCTGATAAAATGGCAGAGCACTAGAGTAAGGACCAAGCAATAGCCTGACATTGCTATCTTCCAGGTTTCTAATTTAGACTACCTATTAAATACTATGTGACTATACCCCTGTTTGCTAAGATACTAAAGAATGTATTTTGTTATTTTTGGAGATTTGACACAGGTTGTAGTAAGTAATATTTGTTACATTTAGCCCATTTGTTAACTCTATGCTGCTTAATTATTAATGTCTTGACCCACAACATTATGAACAAACTGAAAAGTGGACTTAAAATTTCTATTTGTCTTCTAATAGGGGAAACCAAATGCACAGTCCAATGTGGACATTTTTGGATGTTTTTGAAATGATGGTACTGGTACCCTAATTAAAGCAAGTGTCACCTTCATCTGTGCTATCTGAATATTCTGTATTGCCACAGGCTGACTTTTTCCACTTACTCTGTGATAAACACATCTTTAAACTTGCCTGCAACTCAAAAAACATGTAAGAGTGATGTGTCACATTCTGGATAGTTAAGACTTCCAAGTATCTTGAAGCTGGCATGAATATTGAAGGTAATCTCTTGGGCAGTCTCTTATGCTTTTCCAAAGTGCTGTACACTCTCCACTACGCAAATATTGTCCCTGTAAAAATCTTCTGATGCCAAGAACATTTCTCTATTAGCACATCACTCAGCATCTTGACACAACAAGTGTTCCAAGAACATTTCCTCCTCGTTGCTCTCTCCAACAGGACACCAATTTTAATGTCTACACATTGTTACCTACTTGCACTAAAATTACTATTTTGGGCTGAAAAGGGATATATAAGAACATTTCCAAACAGCACAAACACAGTCCAAACCCATATCAAAATAGAAACTTTCCGAAATACTTGAAAACAACACTTAAAGGTTTCAGCAACTGAAAGTAGCTTGAATTTCTAGAGGCTCTAGATAGCTAAAACTGCTGAACATTTGCCAGGTTTCTTTTGAAGCATTGCTTGTAGAACTCCTTTTGTCCTTAAGGATGGCAAGTAGAGAGTATCAGACTAATCCATATAAAAATAACATACCTCACAAATTAGCACACACAAACCTTTGCCAGACCAACCTGGTAAAGTGAGCTTTACACTAGGAAAGATGGGGTAAGGGGAGCATAATAGTGACCACACATGCAGCAAAATAAGGTTTAAGTGAGGATACCTCCAGCAAGTACAAGCAGCCAAAGACATGAGTATAAGACAGGACTATGGGACATCCCCTTGCACTCCCATTGGAATATTGACACACTCAAATACCTCTGTAAAGTGCCTGTACACCAATGTGGACAGCATAGGGAACAAACAGGAGGAATTAGAGATGTGTGTGCAGTCACAGGGCTTTGATCTTATTGCTGTTAAGGAGGCATGTTGGGACAGCTTGTGTGACTGGAACACTGTCATGAAGGGCTACATGCTGTTTAGGAAAGACAGACCTGGAAAGCACAGTGGTGGAGTTGCCCTATATGGGAGGCAACAGTTGGAATGTATCAAGCTCTGTCTTGGGGTGGATAATGAGTCAGTTGAGAGCTTAAATGTTAGGGTAACAGGGGAGACTGACAAGGGTGATACTGTCAGGGGTGTTTGTTGCAGGCCACCTGATCAGAAGAAGGAAGCGGATGAAGTCTTTTAACAGACAAGTAGAAGTAGCCTCATGATCACAGGCCCTGGTTCTCACAGGGGACTTCAATCATCCTGACATCTGCTAGAAGAACAAAACAGCAAAGCACAAACAGTAAAGCATTGACAACAACTTCCAGACAGAGATGGTGAAAGATACCAACGAGGAATTGTGTGTTGCTCAACCTCATACTAATGAACAAGGAAAGCCTTGTTAGAGATGTAAAGGTTGGGGACAGCCTTGGCTACAGTGACCATGGGATTGTGGAGTTCAGTATCCTCCACNCAGGCCACTTGGAACAAATACAGACATGTTGTTGGAATGAGCAGAAGTAAGATAAGAAAAACCAAGGCCCACCTGGAATTAAATCTGATCAAGAACATCAAGAACAACAAGAAGGGCTTCTTCACATACATCAATGACAAAAGGCCTGCTACTAAATGGAGAAGTAACCCTGGTGAGGAGACACAGAAAAGGCTGACATTCCAAATGCCTTTTAAGCATCAGTCTTCAATGTCAAGGCCATCCCTCAGGAATCTCAGACCCAGGTGACCACGAAAAAGGAATGGTAGAAGGAATAAATAAGTGAAGCTAGAGTGTGTTGAAAATAGATGTAATGGAAAAATCTAGTAGTGGAGTTCCTGATAAAGAAATTGGCCATTTCTTTAATGTTTTCATAAATTACGCTGGCACAAAACTAAGAGTGATAATAGAAAAAAATAAAGAGGCACCATCAAAACAGAAAAGGACTGACATAATGTACATGAGTACTTGTTGATTGTTGTAATAAAAATTGGATGAAATTCAGTAACATAAATTGCAAATCCATGCATTTAGGGGACAATTAATTTAAAAACGTGCATTTTTCTCCTATGAACTAGCAGGTTTTCTCTTGGAAAAACTGGGAAAGTGAAGGATCTGATGGCTGTACAAAGTCATTGCACATGCATTGAACTGCCAGTACTAGGAAGCTGTAAGAAAACAAAAGAGGTGCAAAACGGAAGGAACTTGTGACCATGATGCAATGATAGAACAATTAGATAATGCAGGAAGATCTCATCCAAAGTATTGCACATGATTTTGGTAAAATTATGAGAAGAGCAGAAAACTTAAGTTTCTGGGGGATAAACACAGAGATTACTAAAAATCTTGGCACACTGTTTAGCAAATCAGACTGAGAAAAAATAAGATTGTTTTCTGTAAAAAGAGAAGAGCAGTTTGCATCAAAAAACAAGATGATCTATTAAACTTCAAAATTTCTTTTGTCATAAGATCAAGTTGGCAGAAAATAGGCGGAGGTCTTTTTTTGAAATCTATAGGCTGACAAGGCTTCTGGAATAGAATTCCTATTAGATAGAGTAGTGGGAACAGAAGTATTTTTAAGATGGAGCTCAAAACAAGCATATTTACAGGCAGTGTTAGATGACATCTTCCTCCTGCAGGAGGCCCCTTTCCAATTCCATGTTTCAAATAGCACTACTATCACTCATTACAAAAACAATATAAAACACTCCAAACAGCAGAATAATTGAATATTAATAATAATTCCAGAAGGAGAAAAAAAGCATGCATATGAGCTTTAAAAGTAACGTTTAATTTTGGGGTTATGAACATAGCCCACAACTAGAAAGACTTCTTATGTAAAATTGGAAAACCAGAACTACTGCTCCACCTACTAGTACACTGCTTTATGGCAGAGACAGAGGCTGGAGTTTGCATGAAGGAGCCATGAGTGGTTTCTAGATTCAATCCTAAATTTTCTTAGAGCAAATCCTTATTGTAGAAAGCAGCAAACAAATCTCTCCAACCTGTCACAGATCAATGCAAGAAAAATCACAACAGAATGATCTCTCATTTCAAGTCTCTGGGGAAAATGCTCAAGGAAAAAAAAACCAAGGTTTTAGCAAACCTGCAAAAAAGGTTTAGAAAATTAATTCCTGACTTTCATGCTGCCTTCAAAGACAGCAAAAGGTACTAACCAGGTGTTGCAGAAACCTTTTTTAAAAGGGCTTACTCTGAAGTGCAACAATCATTTTCAAGCACATAAACATTGGAGGCAAACCTCATCAATGCAATACATACAGAATTCCTCTTTCTTCTGCCTAGGCAGTTACTTCCCCTTCTCTATAAATAAAACAGACTGAGTAGCAGAAAATTGCTATCATACAATTATCTAGAACATCACACAGAAGGGGTGATTATGAAAAATCAATCCCATCACATCTAGAATTAGAGGCCAGTGTTTTCATGGAAAAGTTTGGCAAGAAAAGACTCCAAGAAGTGGCCTAGTGCAACCTCCTGCTCAGAGCAGGTATAAAGAGATGAGGCTGCTCAGAGGCCTGTCCGGTCATGTCTTAATTCCCTCCAGGGATAGAGATTCCCTAAACTTCCTAGGGATTACTAGGATGTATGAGAGGGTTCTTTTCTTCTAGTTGATTACTATGTAGTAAAAATAGTTATTCTGAGTGTGAGAATTTGAGTAGTGAAATGGAAAAAAACCCCAGTCCTAAAGTTTTTACTTTTGCAACTATTCTACTTTAAAATAAAACATTTCATAAAACATATCAGCAACACAGAGCATTAATCTTTTTGCTTGCTATCTCCACTCCTCTAACACATTCAATATTTTAGACAAATAAACTGCCATTATAGGTTAAAACCAACATATGCATGCAGATTAATTTTCCAGGTAAAAATAACTCTTAAGATAGAAGCAACTTTGTCTATTTAATTTAAAGTATTTGTTTAGTGTTCTATTTTATTAACATTTGCAAAGAGTAGAAATAGAGCCCAGCTAGGTGTATTTTTCAGGGCCTTAAATATCATTTAAAATATTTGCTATAATCCATAAGTTTGCACAAAAATCAAAACCACTTATAAAAAACTATAGTAATTCTACATACCAACAAGCCTTATTACATTCAGTGTAGTGTTTGTTAGAATAGGTGCATTCACTTTATTGAGGTTATAATCTGATCTCTTTCTGCTCCTCAGAGTTTCTCGAGAAACACTTGAAAGAAAACAAAATAAAATACATCAAATGTGAAAACATTCAAAGACATACAAATGAAATTTAGTGGAAAATGCATTATTTCTCCTTCCTTCTTTCATATGACAGTATGTCTTCCAGTGCAGCATTTTGTTTATGCCAAAGCACAACTGGGTTAGGACTCTAACACTTAAGAGAGTAGCCTGACCTAATTTACATAGATTTGTGCTAGAGAAAGGAATTTTTGACTTTTATTCTAATGCTAGAGTTCTGCAGGCCTCTGTCTTGCCCCAACAGTCATTTTATTCACTCTGACTCAAATTCATAATTCATGAAGTAAAGAAAATAAAAACAACACAAGTCACAACAAAAAGAGGCTGAGTAGTCACCTATAGCTGAAAGTTACTATCTAGGAATAGAAGCAGTAATGAGGAAGATGAAACTAAAGAAGTCATTAAATTTTTCATAAATTTGATGCCTGAAAGAGACAGGAAGTTACACTCAATTGTATTTATCCAATTAAAGACATTTTCATTTTCTACAAGAGAAACCTTCTGCCAGCTGCCATACCTCAAAATTATATTCTTCCAAAAATTTCAATTTCACAGCACAAACCTAAGGACAGCAACTCTTGTACGTTACTCTGCTTTGACCCAAGTGATGGCATTCTAGTTGTCCTGCAAACCCTACATAAAAAGTCTGAATGTACATCTAAGTTGTACAGAGTCCTAGACAGAAACTTGTTTTCAGATCCTTTTAAAGGATACAAAGTTGGCTTTGTTGATATGAATATATATAAATAAAATATTTTTTATATGCGTAAGAATATGTATATTCATTTACACATCTATGCGTGTATTCGCAAAAAATAAGAGAGTTTAAGATTCAAAATTAATCTCTTCAAGCTATGGAAGAATCTATTGGTTTTTTTCTTAATCTGTAGAAGTTTACTGTTCTGCAGAAGCAGAAGCCCAAAACTCAGTTTGTTTGCAAACAACTGCTTTTGACACAACAGAAATGACACATACACACAACAGCTGCTATAGAAGAACCTTCAGTTAACATCTAATCCTTACTAATCAGTTTTCCACCACCTCCTTCAGAGAGCTTTTATCTGCTTTCAAAATGTTCTTTTCCTCAGGTTTTGTTTGCAATAATGATGAGAGGTTTAATGTTCGTCCCCATTCTGGAGATCTAAGCGCTGAGCCTTCTAACTGTGCAGGCAGCATAATGATTATTTGATTATTATTCCACTGTTGTAGATTATACAAACTGAACTAATTAGAATACTGAGATGAAAAGCAGGTAAATTACACCAAGGATGCATACTGCCTACTTACCTTTTTATCGGGGCATCTCCTGTCTGCTCATCTACATAATCTCTTTTCAACTCTTCAGGAACATCACTGTCGCTATCATACTCTTGATATGCACTTTTTTCTTGTTCATCTGATTCATACTGTTAAAAAAAGAAAAAAATAATAAATACATTATTTTTCTCCAATTATTTTTCTTATGTTGTCACTCACTTAATGTTGTACTTTGGTCACTTTTTGGCTTTTACCTTCAATGCGATACAAATAACTGCTGGTTAAAAGGCTGCTGACAATGTTCTTTAAAAATGCAGCAGGAAATTTCATTATGTTGATTGGCTAAATATTTGCATCCTTCTATTTCAGCTACCAATTGTTTGTTTTGCTTTCTAGTTGATGTATAAAGAACCCACATATTTGATCTTTTATTATGTGCTTTATAATCTGAAAAAAAACAGTAATAAATCCTCAAAATTATCCATATAGTGATGTAAAACAAACAAAAAAAAGAAACCCTGACACTGGATAATACTTAATTATTATTGCAACTAAACTATTGCTTCACAAAAATACTTGTACAAATTTAATTAAGAAAAGAAACTAAAACCAAAAACACCACCTTGCATTTTTTTGCACAACTCCAGAATGCAGCTGCACTTGAAGGAGACTGGAAAAGAGACACTTTTCTTAAACGCATACATTGCTTTAAAGCCACTTTATACAGACAGTCAAGAGTGACACAGGTAACACACTCTGGTTCCAGGATCCTTAAGAAACGGCAGCCAAAACACACTAGGATATGTATTTTTTCAGTCACACGTGCCCTGGCCCCAAGCTGCTGAAACTTTTAAAGGCTAGCACTATGAAAGCACTCTGTTATAAAAGCAAGAACCCCACAGTACAAACAAATTTAAAACAAAAAAAAAGCTCAGGTGGAAAAAAATAGAATGTAGTATGAGACACTCAAGAGTAATGTTCAGACCATTAGTATTCCTAGGCAAAATATCTGCCTCATGAACATTTTAGACAAAGGAAAGTTGTAATGAAAGCAGGTCAGTTTATTTCAAAAATAAGCCAAGGTCAGCCTTGACTAAGGACAAAAAGGACCACAGTTTAATTAACTTGGCTGGAACATTAGCAGAGAATTACCACCACTTATTATGCATTAATATATAGTAAATGACATGCTGATTCAATTAAAATCTAGTAACAGTAAAACAATAAATTGACTACAAACTGTTAACTATAATTCAGATTGATATAAGAATCTGACAGTTCACATCAATTAACTGTCTTAACATCATTGAATAAGAGGGATGTTGAGAGGTTTTTTTTTAACATGGAAAAATACTTTATTACGTTTCCCCAATCCAATGCTATTAATGATCTGGAGAAGTTATTTATGAGATAAATGCATCTGTATTTTAAAGTATGCATTAACTCACAAATATCAAATAGTGATCTCAACCTGAAGAGACCTCATAAATTTATTTTGAATATGCACACTCTCCAGTAAATTTTAAAGTGCTAAAATGAATTCAGACATCTTGTAGCAATAATCAGTTACAAGTGTTTAGGCAATCCACTCGAACCAACCCACAGGCAGTGGTAAGAGGCAATAAAGTTGAAGAGTGTTACAATACTGGAAGTTAACTGTATCACAAGACATTTTAAGAAGCTACAGAAAAGGGACATAAAGCATCTCACTGAAGCTCAAGATACATAGCTGAGGTGACTGGGTCCAGGGGCAACTAAGCAGTCTTTAAAAAGACTTTTAAAGTCTCAAAAGAATTCCTGACAGTTCTTCCTACCCCACAGATAAACTGACAAGTAAATTAACTGTTTATGTACTTATCATGCTATTTCTTTCTATATTTGGCAACATGCCTGCATTCTCTGGAAAAAAAAATTTGCAGCCTGCATCTGGAAAAATTCCAGTTTTCAGTGATAAAATGTGCCTCTCCCTTAACTGGTCAGGCAAGACACTGAAACACAAAACCTCAGTAAAAATTTTATCTTACATTGTCTAAGCAGGTTATTTATCTTTCTATGTAAAGAATTACAAAATAGGTGTACCTTCTACTTTTTAAATAGGAGTTCTTTCTGTGTCAGCACTTTGGAACAGACAGTTGTGAGAGACTGAAATGCTAAAGGTTAATGGCTCAAACAACCAGCAATTTGCAAGAGCAGCAGGTGCTCTGCTGAGGCCAGGTTTGCACACCCCAGCTGTGTGGTGGGAAAATCCTCTGACCTACACAAGACAGAGAGGGTGCACACCCACCACCAGAGGATGACCATGACATACCAGCCTTTGTTTAGCAACAAGCCATTTTTTGAGCCAGGTAAGGGAAAAGGCCAGTAATAAGCAGATCCTGTGAGGCAGGATAATGCTTTTCATCATGCCAATGTCCTTCCCATGACGAGGTATAACATAAGCCTTAAGGTATTCACCCCTTCTGGTAAGACGTAACTGGGTCAACTAAGCAGGGTAAAATAGCAGTTAGGTCATTTAGAAGGGGCCACAAACCATCAAAGACCCCCAGAGCGCCCCCAGACTCATTTCTGGGGTCTTCCACCAGAGGACTGCACATGATCCAGTGTTGCAGCAGACCGTGTAAGGAGAGGTATCTGGGTGCTCTCCTCTGCCCAGGAGAGGATCTGGGTGCTCCCCCGGAACATAAATGTCTATTAATTCAGTGAACTTTTATGTTTGGTGGGTTTCCCTCAACCCCAACAGATCAAGACAGTGACCATCACTTTGACCAATGGACATGGAAATTGCAAAAGTCAAGTTTGCTTGGATCCATGAGTGGTGTTATCTTTCCTCTCCACTATCCATTCTTATACTTTCCTTCTTTCTTTTCGTTGTATATTTTCTTAAGTTATATTTTAATACTTTTATATTGTTATATTACTATAGATAATAACATGCTAGATAAAACTGCTACATGCCTCATTTCCACTGAAACCAAATGGTTCTAAAATAAACCTGCCATTATATGCATGTATAAACACTGATTGTTCAGCATTGTTTTGCTTTAATCCATCCCAAGGCATCTACCAACAAGAACATCAGTTACCCACTGCCTGTGGGACAGTAATGGAGAGAGGTGATTAAAAATGTCAAAAGGCAAAGTAGGATGGTCATCTGTATAGTCACCTCAGTCACAGAATACCTTCATTCCAATACCAGCCCTGGTAGATGTCCTGTACACCTACTGTCCTATGCCTCCATTCAGAGAGACAAATTTCTGTCTGATTTACATTTATGTTTTGTATCTCATGCAGGTTACATAGAGTGCCAGTAAGACCTGAAAGATCACTGCCTCTCATGAACCTGCAGTGTCTGTGCCAGATGATACCAGAAGCGGGATGCTCTAAGAGACTTCAAGCTCTATTACTTCTCCAAAAATGTTCATCTTTGGAGGAAGGAGGGAAAAGATAATATACAACTGAAATCAGAAGAGTTTATTACAAAGAACTACTGAAGAGAGTTCAGTGGAGGGCCACAAACAAGATCAGGAGTCTCTCTTATGAGGAGAGACTGAGAGAACTGAGCCTGTTTCGTCTAGAGAAAACTGAGAGGGGATCTCATCAAAGCATATAAATATCTCAAAGATGGGTGCCAAGAGGATGGTGCCAGGTTCTTTTCAGTGGTGCCCAGCAATAGGACGAGGAGCAATGGCCATAGACAAAAACACAAGAAGTTTCACGTCAATATAAGGAAGTGGCAGAGCACAGGCTGCCCAGGGAAGTTGTGGAGTCTCCCTCTCGGGGATATTCAAAACCCACCTGGACATTCTTGCGTGACCTGCTCCAGGTGACCCTGCCTTGGCAAGGAAGGTGGACTAGATGATGTCCAGAGGTCCTTTCCAATACTAACAATTCACTGATTCTGTGATTCTATTTTACTGATAGAAGTCTGCTTGGCAGCAATGTGACACTTCAAGCTGGCAAAAGCCAACAAAACAGTGTCTCCAACATATTCATCAGCATTTGCCATCTAGTTTTTTCATCAAATGATTTCATGCTGTAAAAGCAAAAGCTTAGCAGAGACCATGTCTTTTAAATTTTTCTTCAAGCTAGGAGAAACAGATTCTGAAAGATAAAATGTTAGAAATTCAAAGACCAAAGAAGGTCTGTTCTAACTTGTTTGCAGAGTTTTCATATCTCATACAAATGTGCAGACAGAAATAAAAATATCTCAACATATCCATAGTCAAGAAACGAAGACAATTCTAGCCTTCTACAAGTGCAAGTATGTGCTTACAAGTCACTAAACAAAAAATATGGGAACAATGTAGGCTCTCATTCACTAGGAGCAACCTGCAAGATATCAGAGGAGTTTGACATCACTAACCAGCAACTATTCTTTTTTGTTCTTGAGATGTTATCCAGTCTCAGTAGCACAGATTAAGCCCAAGAAAACTATTCATCAAAGGGATAAACAAGAACAAAGGCTTTAACAAAAACATGATAAAGTAGTGTTTAAGAGAATGGTACAAAGCTTTAGATTGAAACAGTGCTAGATTTTGACAGACTTCTGAGAAAACCCACACAGTCATTGTTCAGTTTTATAGAAGAACCCACAATAAAGAGAGTGTCCTGAGCATTTATATTACAACTAAAAATGATGTAACAAACATCAGAAAACCCACGGCAAATCACAAAGGTGTGAACAAATACAACAAAAGGAGTAACCCACAACGATTCTTTCCTAGGAAACCAGAAAACAAGTCCTAAAATGATAAAATTACCTCCACAAAGAAAGCTAACTTAAACCCCTGGAAAAATACTAAATTAGGTGGAATATGTCTTGCTAACCTTCAGGAACACTTGACTTCAGTGGAAAAAAAGTACTGATTTAGTGCAAAACAAACTGAAATTTAAACAAGATGCCTGGCTTTCCGGCACTTTTAAAAGCAAAGCAGCACAGTACTGCAGGCAACAGATTCTTGTACTAAGACATTTTGCCATCATTGCTACACGAAATAAATCATCATTTACTGAAAGCACTTTTTTTTCTTTTTTCCTGAAACACTCCATACCCCGTTGGAAGCTAACACATCTTCTGTCTCATCATCTTTGCTGTCGGCCTGAATCTCAAAGGGGTTTCCTCCGTTACAGTACTGCTCGAACAGCGTCACCGTTGATGAAATCGCGGAGGCAGGCTGCTTACTGGGGGACACAGATGGGGACCGCGACTGCTCCAAGAACTTAAATTCCTATCAAGAGAAATAAATTACATTTTAATTAGGCATTTTCACTACTTTACGACTCCAGTTCCATAAAAACAAAGGATGACAACTAACTTGTGGACAACTAACTTTTAGCCAAAGTTTGCTGCTTATATAAACGTGCTTTTCACGCTGGCTCAAGTTAACCTTGAAAGTGGCAACCTTACCCTGCTTGTCTTTGTAATTTTAGCAGTTTTCTGCTGCAACATGCAACACACCTGCATTCTGTAAGTATTCACTGTCTAAAACTAGGTAAAAACTAATTGGGTTTTTTATTTCACAGAAATAAGGAGATTAAAAAATACTTAAATTCTACAAAAAATGCAGTTTTCTTTACACAAGTTACCTAGTAATTTACTAAAACTGAAATTTTCTTGTTGATACTTTATTTTTAAGAAGTTCCCTAAATTTTTTACTTCTCAAAACCACTGCAGTTTCTGATCACTGGGTGAGTGCACAAACTTTTCCAAGTATATGGACCAACTAGGATCCATAAGGCATGATTTTTGACTTCTTTTTTCTAAAAAACACAACTTATCACAGATGACATACCATTTTTATCTATTAAACTGTAGCTATTGATAATCACAATGGCAAAATGTATCTTTTCATTTCACTAAAGGTTTAAAGATGAAAACACATGCAGCTAAATGGACTACAATGTTAGATTTCTGTTTCCTTAAACAAATCAGTAGCTTTCTGCGATTTTCTGCTTTTCCAGTCCCTTGAGCATTACGTATGGATTTATAATCCCATTTCTTTATTAAAAATATTATTTCTTTTGCTGCTGGATGCTACTGAGGGTCCTCCCTTCCTTTCCCTCTGTAATTTTAGTGACCCAGTAGCCTACTGCTTATTTCTACAGTTAACTCCAGAGAAGTTGCAAAATAATCTTGCTAGACGTTGCTTTGTTAAAGCATTTTTGAACTTTAGTTATAGCTTTAATGACAGGCACCACATTTTATTTGGCAAAACAAGTTAATTTCATCTACCACATGCTAAAAATAAAAAAAATCACTTCAGGTGATTAGAAGGTGAGTACACTGATTACTTGTTTTCAGTTGGACTTCACCAGAGAAGAATTTTTTTCCTTTCCAAATGAGCCCATATGACCTAAGTTTCCAGAAACAGATGCCAAATTAGTAAAAAGCTAGTGAGTCTCATGCAACTACTTCTAAATACCCATCTTTTAGCATCTTACTGTCAGATAAATAATTTAGAAAATAAAAACATACATATTGACAATATATTGAAACATGAAAAATAAAGGCTAACATTATGCTTACAACTCTAGCATCTTCCATAAAAACCTCTGCCTGCCTGAAAAAGAAACACTACTATTTCAAAACAATTTGACTCCTAAGTTTCTAATACCATGAAGTAAAACTGAGGAGCTTTTAGAAGCCATTAAAAACATTTGTACAGTAGTTCATGGATCTTACTACTTCTTAGAGCACCTGGACTTCCAGTTATTCAAGAATCAATACATTTGTATGGTTTACTCATAGAACATACATGAAGCTGCAAAATACTAAAGCTTGATTTAACAGGACAAAGTTCCCAGGTCTCATTCTCCAAAAACATTCTTAGTTCTTCAAGACGGGTTCTGAAACACAAATGAATACTCTTAATTTGCAGAAAGAGTAAATCACAAAGTTGGCAATTACTTCTGAAGTGAAAAATCCCTTCTAAAACTGTACAAAAAGTTACACTTTAAAACAACTATTTAAGTAGTTTTTCTGACTGACAAGCCACCCAAAAGCTGTGCCTACTAAACCAGTGTATATGACACCTCTGGAGAAAGATACTCTTTGAGACTATCTCCAAAACTTGTAAACAAAATTTTTTGGTGAAACCAATTCGAATTATAGACACCTAGAATTATGCAGAAATACTGGACCTTTTTTCCTCTGTAAACTGTAGAAAGCAATATAATACAATTGAACCCTCTATTAGCAGCACAACAGCTTCCAAGAGCTCACATAAGACAGATGCTTCTTTCGAACACACTGAAGCCAATGGAGAGCAAAGGGAATTAGAAAGAACTAATATTCTACAGACATCTCAGCTTTTCAGAGAAGAAAAAATTTAAATGGCTATTAATCTCTAATTTTCTTCATAGCTTAATTTTACTTTGGTATCAATACAGTAATAAGGAAAAGTAATCAAGCCATTACATCTCTGCATTTTTTCTGTTCTGTTTTTAATCACTATAAAAGCCTCCATTCTGTCATAAGCAGAAATATCTTTAATAATGGAAAAATTTTGCCATGTAAGTGCAACACATATAGGAAAAGACAGCAGTGAGTGCTTTTTGGGATCACATTGCTCTATCTTTTCTTCTTAATATAGGGCATATTGTTTTGTTTAACAAGGAACAGTTGGTAAATTATGCACTGGGTTTCTAATTAGGCAATAAAATATTCTAGGAATACTACAACTTCAATAATGAACAACAATCACCACTAAAATTAAAATTTGCTTGCCATGATGAGATAAGAAATGTGTTGAATTGTGACTACATTTTGCTGTGTCTATTTAAATTCACCAGTTAAATACAAACAGACTTCAAGTGCTATTTTCAGGGCATTGAGTACCCATAGCTTGCAGATCTTCTCACAGTAAAGCCAACAGAAACAACAGACAGAGATGCTGTGAAAACCAGCATTACAGATTAAAATTCTTTGTGAGGGAGACTAAGGTGAAAGAGTCATAGAAAAGCAAACATTTAAAAGCCACAAAGCAACAGGCTTTGTAGCATTTCAAATCTGAAACCAACAGTTTTGGTTGTTAGTTCACAGTTCAGAGTACTTGAACAAATGCTCTTAATTTTCAGCAGCATATATATCTAGAAAGGGGAATGCATGAAGACCTGATACATTCATTCTCTGAAAAGCCTTAGTGATCAGGCACACCTCTTTACAAATGTATCAGTACAAAAAGTAAATTGCATTTCAAAAATCGCCTTACAGAGGCTCTTTGCCAAAAGCCCCTTCTGATTTATCAAAACAATCAATTTCCATCCAAAAAAAGCCTTTATGTATGCTCTAGTACTATGTTCTCTTCTACGTTTTTTGAATCACACAGCCAATTCCTTTCACTATTTTCTTCATGTAGGCAGTTCTCTATAACTCCACACTGCCCAGGAGGCCACGTATGTCAAATTACAAAAACAAAGAACTGATTACTCCCAGACTCTAAGCATTTCAGCTCTTGCATGTACTAATGACTCCTTAAAAGCACTACTGCTTTTTTCCCCCCCTCCAATTAAATACCCAAGAGGACTGAAAGCCACATTGGCTTGATCTGAAAAGGCAAGATGCTTAAAGCTTTTATATAATAAAACCTAAGGGATACAGCTCTGAGACAGGGTTTTTTAATATTTTTCCTTCTGAGGATGAAAACATTTGTCAATTAATTTTCAAAATACCCATGCAGCATAAAACATGTAGGAAGCATTAAAGGTCTCACGTAATTTAAGTCATGTCAATAATTTTTCATATTATCTTCATAAGAATTACATTATTTTAAAAACACAAGTTATTTCAAAAAATTATTATTTCTATGTATATTCCACCAATGTTCCTTAACCTTTCTTTTACTCAAAGATAATTCAGAAAATTAGTCTATGATTCCTTAGGCTGTTAAACATAAGCAAAACCATAACAGTCAAAATTATATTCACTTAACCCAACAAGGCATTATGTGGTAAGTCAGTGGAGTAAAAGGTAGTTAGGTAGACCAAAATCAGTTCATGAAATTCAGTTCATGATTCAGAAAAATTTAAAGAAATAAAAATAGGTGGTATCTCCTGACAAGACAATGTGGATCTGAAAAACTTGAAGGCTCAAGTTTTTCAGACAACTCAAACTGAGGTCTTCATGAAATGTGCAGAAAGAACTCCTAGTTACAAACTACCAAAGCTGGAAGAAATTCTCACACACATTCTCATCTTCTGAATTTAGACACTGTTTCATGTTCTCCTGCCCTAATTTTCATACTTTATGCATTTTAGGCAGAAAGTCTCTGACTTTTCAAATGGGTCTGGATGTATTAGTTGTATGACAGCTCCCAAAAACACAGAGGACAACAGATCAAGACTAGGCAAGTAAGCATTTCTTAGAGAATGGAATGCTGTATTTCTTTTCATATCTTCCTAGCTTTTTACACCCAGAAAGAATATAATACTAGACAACTTGAATTAAAAAGTTATCAATGACACAAACCAAAACATTTGTAATATCAAGACAACTAATACAAACAAATAGACAAGACTTGAAGCTGTCATAGCCATACATCATATCTGAGTCTAGAGAACACCCATCCATGACAACACATGACTGGCCTAGGATATGAAGAGCTGACTGAAATGTAATTCGATCCTGCCAATGAAAAAGCTGTGAAAACATGACTCAAAAGGATGGACTCAGTTCTAAATATCTTATTTGATGCAAGACAGAACTGCATATTGAAAAAACCATTTCACAGTCATACACGATGAGTCTTCTTAAGTAATAGCACAGAAAAGGAAGTCACAATTTCGCTGCAAGTATGGACTTCAGAGGCATTCCTTCTCAGGATGCCAGAAGACAAGAGGCAACCTAAAAAACTACTGAAATTCTACATAAATTTTTTTTTCATCTTTATCTGGCTTTTTGGAACTATGGTTTTCCACAAACACAGTGGAAGCAAAGGCTTCTCTATCCTCTCTCTCCTTCTGCAGGGTTCAGAGAGTTATTCTCATCATGAAACATACTCTACTGTCAACCTCAATGCAGGAACATTATGCAGTGAAATTCCCTTGGAAAGCATTTATCCAACAATAATAAACATCATTAGAATCATCTACTGCACATATAATAGTCTCACCTGTGGTATGTTTTGAAATAGTTAACACTTTGTTTTCTGATAGATTCTTGCAAAACTTCAGACTTACTGCCACAAAATTCTTCTCCAACCTGCATCAGCCTAGAGTAATAAAACGAAGTTTAGAAATATTTCTTGATTTCTTAATACTTCTGTTCCAACTGTGAGTGTACATGTATCTTCATAAACGCAGAGCACCAATGTTACGTTGCAATGTTAAGGTTGCATTCCACAAAAGTTTATGTCTCATTTTCCTTCAAATCCTATTGTTGTGTACCATACACAGAGAGACAAAGAGCCATAGCGAAATAAACGTATTTTTGAGAGCCCACTACACAGGGCAAGCTGTCAGTTCAGAGTCTCAATCTCTCATTTTATTACCAAAACAGAAGGATATAATATTGTACTGGTTGGCAGTACCACAGTATTTTTCTGCTTGACTGAGACTCCTTTTAAAAGCTCCTAGAAAATGTGAGACCTATACATCCCAAATCTTAAAGGGAGACAATACTGAAAACATATCACACTTAAGCACTACTTGAGCAGCAAAGCAGTTCATGCTACTTCTCTCAAATATATCCTCATAAACTCTCACATAAAGAATTGTTCTTCAAGCTATCAGCACGTTTGAATGAAATTGGCATCAAAACGCAAATATCAGCCTTAATCAACAGTGCTATCTTATCAGATAAGAGAACGAGTTTGCAGACATGTACTAAAGGGTCTTACAACCACACCAGAATACCTGCTGATAACGTCAAGTACAAATATGAAGTCGTCATATTTGAAGTTAGACAGGTCTGTTCCCAGAAGATACGTTTTCACTTTCAATTGAACATCCTACAAAATACAAACAAGTTTTTGCATACTTAATACACTGAAGACAAAAAGTGAAAGCATGGATACCTGGTTCATTAACACTTTTTGGTTTCTTGAACTTATAAATTCTTTTTTCGAGATTAAGAATAGAATTCCATTTTCTGTAACATGGGTAATTTCTCTAAAATAATTTTATAATCAGTTTCTTTAGCACTCTATAACACAGATGGAATCAATCCTAGATGCTTTATTGTCAACGCAAAACCAGAGCTCAGCTTTTTCATCACACATTTTGGCTGACACTGGCACATCAAACTGATCCAGCAGTCACACCGGGAATACTTTGAAACCAGGCAGGTAAGGCTCCAGGTTCTCTATAGCTATGGCTATACCAGAAATATAAAGCAGTATGCAGAGGAAAGCACATGAGAAGAAAATAGATTGTGCGGCAGCACAAAGGTTGAAAGAAATAGAATCAGACTGAAAGTTCTGTTACTATGTTTTGATATCTTGACTGAGTTTGGAAGCATTGCAACCACTGAGTCAGAAATTGTATTTCTGTGGTCTGGATATAATCAAATCAAATCACTTTAAAAAAAACCTAGAGACATTTCTTAAGAACATTAGTATAAATAAAACTGTAATTAATATCTGCAAAATGGAACAGGGGGGGAAAATAAATATTTAGGGGGAAACAAAATTCAAAACTCCTACCTGCCATATTCGTGAAAGCCCGTGTTCCAATTTCTTTTTTACATAGTTGCGGTCAAAACAGTTCTCTTCAGTTCCAATCACATTGTTGCCATCTGAAACTGCAGGTTAAAGGCATTGTAAATATTTCCAAAAGCTTTGAAAGTTATCCTACACAGAATTAAATTTCCTTACCTATTGCCATATTATCAATTATGCAAACTCCAGAAGAACTATTTTGCTCTAAACTTTTGAATGGAAATAAATAATGTACATATAAGCATATAAGCATTATATGCTAATGCAGACCAGGAGAGTTTCATCACCCGCATACTAAATACCTGCCCAATACTGTTCCTTAGGTAGTAATGTGCTACAAGGATCACAGTGAGAGCTAATCCTGACTGACCTTTGCAGTTCTTCATTACTAGGCCTCTCAGCTTTCTCCAGAAATACTCTTGGCTTACTTTCACCTTCCTTAGAGAAAAGAGCAATTTTTCCTGTCTAGTTCTGTTGTCTACTGAAGAAGAGTCGAGAAACAAAGAATGTACATCTGTCCTCCACTTGTCAGCATCAAGAAATTTTTATCAGCAAAGTAAGTGCTCTTTCCTTGCCATGCCTTGCCCTGAATCCAGACCTTGCAGTCTAGATGAATGTTGTGAATATTTTGAGTGCCTTATTAAAGAGGCCAGTAAGGAATGGGATGCTGGATATAAGATTTTGATCAACCTTTTCAGATGGGTGCAGAACACCCATCTGCAGTATTCTCTGGACTATCACATATTTAAGAGAAGGAAAGAAAAAACATCACTAACAGGAATTGTTATGACTTGTATCAGACACTGACAATTCAATTAAATCAAAATACACAAGAGCACAGTAGTCTGCCCATGTTTTGATTGCATCTTCTTCAGATCATCCAGTGCTCACTGTCAAGTGAGCAGAGTTTCCTTCTGTAACAATTACCAATTATAAGCAGCACTTAGCAGTGACTCATTCTCCCAGCCCTAGGCCAGACTCTTTATAAGTAGAATAGTGTCATACATCTTCCTTCTCCCCATCAGCCATCTGGTTTCTGATTTGAACCCTTCCACTCTATGTTTCTCAGAACACAAACTAGTGCCTATTCCAAGAATGTTTATATAAGTTTAACAGGAACAAAAAAAATATGACATCTTCTACGTCTGTACNAAAACATAATAAAATAAAGTCAGGAATTTGGGTTTATATTAGGGATATTCATTTCTTCCAAGGCTGCAGAGCTGTGTTCAACCTTTTCCTGTGTAAAGACATTGAGACTGCTTTCACAGGTTAACTGAGAATTTACCCTAATAATTCAAAATGTTTTATGTGCAAACAAGACCTAAACTTAATTCCATACTATGTCTACTGTTGCAGGGCATGCAAAAAAAAATTTCCTTATGAAAGAAAAAACATAAAACAAGTATTACCCACAGTTTACATAAATTATAATTTAGTAATTGTACCTAAATATCCTCCTCTTCTGAAAGCAGTAATTCTGACAAACACATTTTCATGATCTTCCATGGAAGATTAAATGAAACATAAACAGAAAGAATAACCCAAGCCAAAAACTTCTAAGCAAATTTAACCTTTCTCAGACTATCCAAGGAAACAAAACCAGCAATCTTAGCCACAGCACACTCCTCATACGTTTCTGCAACCTCCTCTCTTTTAAACTTCTGCAGACTGAGGCCAGTGCTAAACAAGCATTTGACCTGTTCTCTACATGGTCCATGTACTCACGAACTGCCATTCATGAAGGAATGGTTGGACAGACACTGCAATATAAATGTTATTGTTCACTAAAAAAATCAGTGGAATATTCTCTCTGTGAGTCTCCCAGTGCTCCTGGTTTATGGCCAGTCATGCTAAGAGGTCTTGTTTCCAGTCTTTTAATGAATTACACTGCAACTAATTTCACACATGAAAACACATTAATTTAGGGTAACTTCCTTGAAAATCAAGGACTGGACAAGCATTTACACCTTTTGCACTGAGGAATTTGGAACAGGTAGAGAACACATAAATATTCATAACTACACATAAAAATAAGGAACTAAATCATCCAGGAATTATTATTTTAGATGCCTAATTTACATACAGTAATTCTTCAGGTTTTTCAGTATTTCTCAAAAATTCAAAAAGACAGCTTTCAGACATAACAAAAGGTTTTTGTTTAATCCTTGCATGGCAGAGGAAAGCCAAAAAAGAATCAATCAAATCTCTGTCCTCTAGCTTCACTCTTTGAATACTAAGCAGGTCTTGTACAGAATTTAGACAGTACTATAAATGAAACATTTTGAAAATTAAAATGGTTGAAATTCAATTTACATCCTACATCATTTTCTTCTTGCTTTTCTTTGAATCTTTTACAGATACTAGAGCTGTTACCAACTTTTACCCCTAGGATTACACTTGCGAAATCAGGAGTTTAAATGCTATAGTGATCATTTTACCACTCACTTTCAGGTCTTCTGTTAAATCATTGTCTCATGAATACATGTAAATTACATCAACATTATAGTAAATTCCATGGTATGTGAAAATCCAACTGAACCAGGCAANTGTTTTGATTGCATCTTCTTCAGATCATCCAGTGCTCACTGTCAAGTGAGCAGAGTTTCCTTCTGTAACAATTACCAATTATAAGCAGCACTTAGCAGTGACTCATTCTCCCAGCCCTAGGCCAGACTCTTTATAAGTAGAATAGTGTCATACATCTTCCTTCTCCCCATCAGCCATCTGGTTTCTGATTTGAACCCTTCCACTCTATGTTTCTCAGAACACAAACTAGTGCCTATTCCAAGAATGTTTATATAAGTTTAACAGGAACAAAAAAAATATGACATCTTCTACGTCTGTACCTCCATTTAAATTTAAAAAAAAAAAAACAAACATGGGGAATATGAATACTGAGAAGGATACTGGCCTTGCTTGATTTCTTTCAGATGGAGCCATAAGGCGTGTCTGGACATCTAATTAAATTATGAACTTTATCAAACACTGAAAAAGCTTTATCTGCAAGCTAGGGATTACAGTAGTGAACATACAAACACTACCAAGAACAACTGGCAAGCCAGTTGAGTTAAAATGTCTGCCCACTAGGCTGGAACTCGGGAACACAGAACCAGCACAATAATCAGCCAGAATGTAAAAGCTCCAGTACTATCAATCAACTCACCCAAAT
>VZTN01016850.1:24090-59987 GCA_013400515.1 Erpornis zantholeuca
CTCTGACCACAACAAACAGTGCAATGGAAAATTTTCCAATAAGTCATTTTTTTTCAGGGATGAACCCCCAAATAATAGCAATTTGCTGCTTACCATGCAAAAACAAAATCACAGAATAAGTAGAGGTTCATTAAATATGACGTAAAATTCATTTCATGTTATGTTGATAATTTTAGTTCACTAACTTTATCTTCAGTAAGTTTAAACAAGTTCTACATACAAATACTTAATTCTGTCTTTCTAAGGACTTCTTTTGGATAAGTTTCACTATTAAAATACAAAGAACTATACAAATAATGTCTTTTAAGTCCAACTTCTCACTTCTACAGTTGTGCTTTTGCCCTGAGGTCAAGAGTCCCTTGACACATTTAATGTACTTTCTAAGAGTGCTGGAACACTGGAACAATACTGGAACAATAAAGGACAGCCCTGAGTCCCCAAAATTATAAAACCCAGACACAGTGGTACATCTATTGCTCCAGTCTACAGAGCTTATTTGAGAAACAACTTTAGCATAATGTCCTGAACTGCCTCTCTGGTTCCTTCTGACACACATGCCTTTTTTACAGGAATTTTACTTTGAGTTTACCACATAACACAGCCATTAAGTACACAAGTATGAAATGAGAATTCCATGTACAGGTTTAATAAATAATGCAAAATGAACAATGAGTTTTAGAAAGAAACCAACCAGTAGATATTTATAGTCCCTCTGAAATTAAACTGTACTTGTAAAATTCCCTTTTGTGTTTTATCACTGCTGAGGTGTTTGAAAAAGTGATTCAGTAGATCACCTACATTTCACTCATACTTTATAGCTAAGCCACATCTCCAGAAAATTAAAAACTGACAGAAGATTGGTAGTAGACATACCAAAACACTCTGGCATGCATTTAAAAGCAATGCATTTAAAATTATGCATGTGACTGTATATATCACTTTATTAGGCTTAATGGTTCCTGTAAAAGGCTTTAGAGTGCCAATTATTTTCTTTCCTCAGGGTACCACAAGCAATGACACTAAGGGGAACTACTTTTATAAGTGCATATGTGGCTGAATAAGGAGTCTACTGTGATAATTTTCCATGAAATAAGTACTCTATGGTACCTACTTGATTTTACATTAGCAAAAAACACAGCAAAATGGAAACAAAGGATGAAAATGCAACTATCTTATTGAAAATGTAAATGCAAATATTACAGACAATGAGCAATTCAATCAAAACTTTAGAATCTTTCTTCACATAGTGTGTCTCAAAAGCAAGTATTTCAACTCTGAATTTTACATCTGATATAGTTATAAAAACTTTCATCTCAAGCAATGGCTTCAAATCAAAAAACAGCTTCAGCAAATCTACATTTTTATTTTTTTTTATTAGCTGTTTTTAAGATTCCACACAATAGGGGAAGGGCATTACCTCTAAGCACTGTTTAAAACAAAATCATTTATATCTGCAAGAATTTAATGAATATACAAATATTCATTAAAAAAATAACCTTATACTGAAGAGCAAAAGAATCCAGTGAGCATTTGAGTCTTTACTGCACACTATAAGCAAAAATGCTGAAGGTGCTTTTGCTTATATGCTGAAGCAAAAATGCTGAAGCCAAGACCTCAAAGATACCAACACACAAAATAATAACTTGAGCACAAGAAAATTTACTTCCAAGTATCAGAAGTTTTGCTTCCAGAAGTTTCTTACCAGAAGACACAACTGCTGCCTCATCTTGGTCATGGTTCTCATGCCACTGCATCGTTCGGTAGTAGCTGAGCATGACTTCCCAGAGGGCTTTGCAGAGATCAGCGAGGCATGGAATGTAGCTGTCTGATGTAATATGCTACAGAAAACCAAAACAGCATTGTGAAACTTCAAAATTGTGTTCATTTCTTGCTGCAGCAACACAAACCATACAAAACTCTCCAAATTCATACAGCTGAGCTGCCATACACCAGTTTCATTTTCAAATGTATTTTAAGAGGTGCCAGATTCCTGATTTTGGTCAACTAATCAAATGCTGTTCAAAAGTACGAAGTGGTTTTGTTAGCATCTTTTTTTCCTTTTCTCAATTGGCCTGTATGTTAACTACCTCTTCCATTTATTTTACAGTGACACAAATACAGAAGTAAAGCCCTAAAGTCTAATGTAGTGAGCACATCTCACTATCAGAGGGATGCAGCCACCCCTGTGTGTCAGTTCAATGATACAGACTTTTGTACTTCAGTGCTACAGAGAGGCCTTCCTGGTGAGTACCCCACTGGGTTGAATGATCCTTACAGAAATAGTTTAAAACCAAACAACCTTGCTGATTAAACAATTTTTCTCTACTAACTTATCAGGAAATGTTAGTGTATTTCAGGGCTTTTAGTATCTAAAATCTAAAGTTTCAGCAGATCACTATACTTGAAAACATACTGACTTTCAGGTGGACAGGAAGAAAGGATTACTTACTAAATACCAAGATAATTTAATATAGACTAAGGAAACAACTGAATTTCTTTAAGCTTACATTAGAATAAAGAAAATCAAAACTTGAGACTGAAGCAGCCAAGCTTTGCCCTGCTCCAGCAATATTCAAAAAGAGAAAAGATGTAAAAGCATGGCATATTGCCAAGAAAAGAAACACTCAGCAATGAAACAGTGACTCTGAATGCACAAGCACTAACTTGGATAAATGTTTAAGGATTTCTGAAAACATTTTTTTTTAAATACTCACATTACTACAATATCCAGTATCTGACTTCCAAAAAGATGCAAACAAAACAAAGAAAAAAGCCACTATAGTCCCTCACTAGCCATATACAATGGAAATAAGCTAGATGTGTTCATTTTGACAGGTTTTTAGAAACACACAGCAGAATATCTGCCTCAAAAGGAATACTCAATTTTATATGCCTTCCCTTGTTTAGTTAAAGTACTCCATAACCCTTTATATGTTAAGGGCATCCTGTCTTAACAGCATAGACAGCCTGAAGACAGTTCTCACTAGAACTAAACAAAGAGAAAGAAGGCTCACATTTCAGTCTTAAACAATTTATTCTCCAACAACTGAATGCATGAGATGAAAACCTGCTGCTTCTTCTACAGGAAGTTAGAAATTGAATTGCTATAGCAGTTCATCTTATTCATCACCCTGATTTCACAAATGCATTGCAACAGGTAACAACCAACACTTAACAGCACGGTTTATAAGAAACCAAAATTTCCCATCTGCAGCCTGTCTCTAAATACCTAATGGTTACCAAAATAGTAATGAAAAATTTTAAAAGTAAATTTCTATGCAATTATAACAACATTCATAGTAGAATAAAGTCCCAAAGTCTGAGCACTTTCCTTTATACAGAATGCCAGCTATTGAAGGGTCACATAAATTAAGCATCATCTCATTAAGGTTTTGCTTAAGTAAAAACAAATAGAAATAATTAGGTAATAATTTTGTAACCATGCAATTAAAGCCACGCTTTTTCTGTGTATTTCAAAATGTGCTACTTCCAAGTACCTGCAATGTCCCTCCATATGCTCAAGTACAAGGATAAACAGCAACACACAAATTGCATTTTATAAGTGATCAGAAGCAGTAGTAGGTTGCAAGTGTAAATAAATGGCCTTAGTATCATTAGTATTAGCAAGGAATGAGAAATAATCTGAAGGCCATATAGAATTATAAAGCAGAAAAAAAAAAGAAAAAACTTAGAAGAAAAGTTCATTAAAAACTAAGAAATGAAAATAAAACGACATTCCAAAGGCTTATAGCAGAAAGATGAAAGGACTGCAGTCTGGAGAACAAAGATCAGGGTTTGCTGGCTTTCTGCAGCTAGAATTCATCTCAGTGAAGTGGAAATACCACCTATCCAGAATCTTACTCATGAACACTTAAGTCAATTATTCCCAATAAATTTATTTTGCAAATGACAGTTTCATTTATATGAAGACTCTTAGATTATGTAAGCTTTTTAAGTCCAAGAAGCACCTCTGTAATGGTTTTCAGTGCAGATGTGTTGTTTACTAATGATCCCAGGAGATAAGAGAGGTGAAAGAACAGAACACGGATCAGAATATGAACTTCAATCTCCTTGTAACTGTACTTTAATTTAGTAAATTGCAACTGATGGGGTGGGTCCTTAAGTTGATGAAGTATGATAAAGGCTTAGTCTGTGACTGAAACAAACAACCTAAAGACAATTACGATATCAAATTGTAAATCAGTGTTAGAACCACCTAAAATATCTCACATTCTTCTTCCCCATCACTGAAGTTTTAGAAAATTTCTCAGGGCGTAACAGTAAAATCACAAGTGAAAATGTTAAAGACTGAAATAAAAATGCTACTCAAACTACAGCAATTCATTCTAACAACATTGCAAACTATGCAAGAAACTGCACTTAAAATTTATAATAGCAGAAAATACATTAATATTTCCAGTCCATAATTTGCCATCTCAATATTAGAGCTGTCCCTTATCCTGATATCAAAAGTGCAAAATTAAACGTGAGAATGAAAAGTGAATGATACAAAGTCAGGAATAATGGGAAGACTCCGATTAAATTAGCATCTTTACAAGAATTCTTACTGAAATGCAGTATCAGTATCAGAGAAATTGTGTATATTACCTAAATGCACCAGAGTAAAGTTCAAAGATAATAGTTATTGCAATATCTAGCATATCATACTGAAGACACACAAGTTTTGAAATGTTCGTCTTTGTTAGATGGAGTGCACAGTAACTCCAAGGTCCTAAGATTTAGCACAATCAAAATCAAGTTGTGAGTAACAAACATCTCAAGTAGCCATAAGTTGTATTAAGAAACTCAAGTAGCTGCCAAGTTAACAACTGAGTGTCCTGACATAATGTACACTTACAAGGGCAAAAAAAAAATCAGAATTAGAACAATACATATAAGCAAGAATTACATACTGTACAGAGGTCTTTGTACTGCAACTTCTGAAACTTGGTGTCTGTGTTTCCTGCACACAGCTCCACATATCCAAGGACTACTTGAAACACGGTGTTGTGAATGGCTTGAGTGAAGTGCATATGTAACTGGTCCATTGCTGTCTGAAAGAAATGGAATAACATAAAATCAAATAGTAAAATTCAATTTGACATATGCCATCACCTTTCAGCTATCATCTTTTAACATAAGTCTTTTTCAGTACTGAACACTTGTAAGCATGTCCTCACCTGTGTCTCAAAAATACTTAACATAGATCTTGGCAATATTACTATATGGTCACATAAAAGAGTTCAGGTATTACAAGTAAAATCAGTTTCCTCTGCCATCTTCCCTCTGTAATTTATCTTTTTTTGGCACATTGTAAATATTAATTCTACACCTATATAATACATACAGCTAATTATAGAATTAACACGTTTATTTACCCTCCCAGTTACTGATAATGTGTCAAAAAAAATTAGTTGAGATTCATGCTTTTTCTCCCAGTGGAAACATTTCCAACTAAATAAAAAGTATTTCCTTTGCAATCATTAAAATTAAAAGCACAATTACTAAGTCCTCATCCACTTGCCAGAGTGAAGAACCCAGTGTAGAATTAAGTATTACAGAAAGGCATACACATCACATAAATAAATTTCCTATAAAACTCCTCTTTTTGATAGGAAAAAAAGACATTTGTTTAAGAAAAAAAGACTACTTTTTCCAGCAAAAAGTTACATGTATGTACTAAGGACTAATGACTACATAACATATTAGTTTTGCCATAATCATGTCTTAGTTTCAGGTCAGGATGCTTCCCAAGTGTCCCTGTTGTTAATAAAGTGTACGTAACATTACTCTATTTCACAAACTGAATTTTCTCACTCTTTCAGGACATACAATCAGCATATGGTATATAGGAACTGATAAAAAAATCTTTCATAGGCAAGAATAGAGTTATCAGATCCCATAGATTTGCGAATGTTCAGTTTCACTACTTCCTATTTGACATTTTTAGCTACTGACAAGAGCTGAGAACTCAATTACTCCATAGGAAATGAAGAAGAAATTCTGCTCAAATCCTATTGAAAACAGCCCATCTTCTACAGCTAGTCTTAACTTGAATTAGCAAAGAAAACAGAATGAAAAATGAAATAATAAAAAGTACTGAAGATACTGAAGGATCTTGACATTTTGTTTACTGCAAAGAGGTCAATATGGGAGATATTTCAATAACAATGCAACTAAATTATTTTCAAGACAAGTTCAAAATATGTACTTTAATAGTAATGAAAAGAATGTCAAAAACAAGTCACTCTATAATGGAACAATGCAGGCAAAACTATGCAGTAACAAATAACATTTTCGTTTTGTCAGAAACTTCCAACAAAAAAATCTGCCTTTCTCAACATATCATGCACTTGACTTGGAGCAGTGAATGCATTACATCTTTTGTTCAGTTAAGCAGAAATTGCATACAGTGCACTAAAAGAAGAAAATATTTAATCTTCTCCCCTAATTTCATGTTGCAGTCTTTAGACATTCTAATAGTTCTGCATATGAACAAAGTATGGGAAGATAAATCCATTTCTATCCTATTGCAGAGCTACACTGTTATCACAGTCATGCCAGGAAAAAAAAGAACCCAACTATGATAGAAAGGTTCTAATTAGAAAGAAGCAAAACAAGCAAACAAAAATGTAAAACAAACCCAAGAAAGGCAATCTCATATCAGATATGCTTCTGAAATTCAGAAATACCATTAAAAAAAGCAAGCCTAATAAAAAATTAATGAGGTTCCTGTGCTGTCTTCATCAGGGGACAGGTGCTTTGACTCAATCTTTAGCAACTAAATCTTTCTGGGAGAACCTCTTCCCTAAGTAAATCATCCCTGTTACACTGGCACGACCATGTTCAGCCTCACTTTGTTATGAACACTGATCACTGACAAAACATGCCTGCAAGATTTTCAAGTCTCCTTATCCCCTTTACTTCACAGGACCTTGGTATTAGCTCCCACACTGCACACTTGTTGCAGAAGGAAACTGGTTGACTGCCTTCTCAGAAAAACAAAGCAATATGAAGCCTCAAGGCAGTGCACCAAACAGAAGAGAACTCCATCATAGACCTAGAACTTAGGTCTACTCTTATTTACACAGAAAATGCTCTAGGCACAAACAAATGTAACTTTCAGCACTTGTCCACAGTATGTGTTTGACATGCCATGGGATGTATTCTACTGCAAAACACTATCTCCTCACAAATTCCATTCCCATAATGTTAAGAGTACAATATAAAATCGAAATACTCAAGGCAGGGGCTGTGCACAACCCAGAAACACAGACCTACCTATAAAAAAATAGTACTCACATGACCAAATAGAATGAATAGTGCAAACAATAGTATAAACAGAGCTGAAATATGCAACTTTTACAGTTATAACCTGTCCAAAAAAACACATGTTGCAGAAACACACAGCTTGCCTTTATCAAGAACTGTTAAATTATTTGAGCATTATAAAAACCTTTGTATACTCAGAAGATCCATCAGCATTAGTGTGCTGGTTCTTGCTGGGATAGAGTTAATTTTCTTTACAGTATGGGGCATGGGGCTGTGTTTTTGATTTGTGCTGGAAACAAGTTGATAATTCAGGGATGTTTTAGCCACTGCAGAGCAGTGCTTACACAGGGTGAAGGCCTTTAGTGCTTCTCACCCCAACCCTCCAGAGTGGGCTGGGGGTGCACTAGGAGTTGGGAGGAGACACAGCCAGGACAGCTGTCCCCAGCTGACCAAAGGAATATTCCATAACATGTGGTGCCATCCTTAGCAATAAAGGCTGGGGCAAGAAGAGAGAACAGGGGGATATTTGGAGTGATGAAGCTTGTCTTCACAAGTCATTGATGGAGTCCTGCTGTCCTGCGGATGGCTGAACACCTGCCTGCCCCTGACTCTGCCATCCCACCAAGGGGGAGGAAGCATTCACCTGTGGGGGCTAACCTGCCACCTGGGATTAAACCACAATAATTAAGAAAATAAGTTTCCATCACAGTACTCAAAGCTTCATGCTTTATTCTCTATGACTTCCTCAGAATATAATACTAACCTGTGTTTTTCCAAGCAACCTGTAAGCCTGCTGAACCTTTGTATAATGGTTGATATCAAAATTTTTGCATATTTTGGAAAGTGCTACATCCAATTGTTCCTATAAAAATGAAAGAAAAAATATGTTAAACACTAAATAAAAACAGGCCAAGTAATACATTACCTAAACAACAGCATGCGAGGAAGACATTTATTTAATCAGTCTTATAACTATAGTTGTAAAGTAACCAAGACTGTATGTGACATGACTGTTCTGAGGAGCTTAAATGTTACTTCTTGCAGTTGTAAGTACTTCAGTGTCAGCCAAAGAGTTCCAGCACTCCCAAGAACAAGCAAGAAAAAGAACTGAAGTCAAATTCAAAGTGATGTTAATTTGAGAAGGCCTAGCACCTCAATAATGGAGAGCTGGGATTTCTAAGTTGGTCTACTTCCACCCCTAAAAAATCCCAGATCTGGGGGTTTCAGCTCAAGTAATTCAATTATAGACTTCTTAACCATGTGATTGCATCTCTGGATGGAACTAACACTTTAAAACACACAATTAAAAATTCATTGGCAAGACAGCCATTTGTAGAATACTACATCAGCACAACAATCAGTACCTGAGGGAGTCAAAAAAGAAAGTAGACACACAAAGACCGGTTCTGCCAGCAGAGCTGAACAGCTCTGCAATAAATGAAGTTCACTTATTATGTAAACTAAGTGAAAAAACTTCAACAGGATCATGTATTTAATGGCTAATAAAGCTTTTAAGAATTTGACTATGTAGCTTAATAACGTTAATTCTCACTTAGATGCTGTGATATATTTAGATACACAGCCTAACTCTAGTTATTTTCAACCAACAATGCAAAAAATAAAAGCAGGACAAATGAATAACATACAATAACATACACAGCTAGCAAGTGTTTTCTTTCCTTGCTAGATACTAAAGCCATTTCAATTCTTATTACTTAATGATCTTGCAGTACAGTCTTGTTCTTAAAAACAGAAACCACAGTAGATGGGTGTTTAGTCCCCTATGTACTTTTACTTACTCCATCGGATAATTTTCATGAATTACATCATTAGTCACAAAATATTTTTCGCTTTAATCCTAGAGATTTGTTGGGGCTTGTTTGTTGTACTCTCTTCCCTAAGCCAAATGGTAAAAGCACAAGTAATGTAAAGATTCAGAACTTCTCTAAAACATTATTCAGCAATTTGAATTTCAGCCATATATTGATTTTTTTTTAATTCCTTCTCTTGTTTCTTGCTGAACAGCTGTACAAAGAGAAAAACTGGCATTTCAGACTGCCCATGAACAGAACTTTTAAACACAGAGAACATTAATCTTCTCAGTTACATTTTTCAATAGTTCCTTCCACTATAGCCATCTTGCAGTTTATTTGTAATATAGTATAAAAGTAAGATCTATATTAAAACCTAAATTAAAGTAAGACAAAAAAAGGAAAAAGGAATGGACTTAAGCAGAGACACTAAACTATTGAAAAGACTCATTATTGAAATCCAAACTAGGAGAATATTATTTTATATTAATTTCTCGGCAATACTCCATGGACCCAAGGATGACTTATGTTTCTCCCATATGCACAGGCATAATTCCAGTACAAATTAAGATACTTTCACAGGAAGAAAATAAGATATTTTTATAGATCCACAACTAATAAATAAAAATCCTGAATGTGATTATTTAGCTAGCTGTGGATTGCTCTCACCAACCAATATGGCACATTTTATCATATTTTCATAAGACCAGAATACGCTCTTCAAAGCTGTTACTAGAAGGAAGTAAAGACACGTGTCTCCTGTTAAGAAATATCAGTATTTGCTCACAAGGAAAAAATGAGCATGCTCACTCTCACAAGGCCTCCGTGAGACTGAGAAGAAAACAGTCATTCCATCAGCACTTCTGAACCAGACATGCTCTGAATAAAGCATTATCAGCTAAAGACTGAAGGAACAAAAAAAGCTTTGCATAAAAGCAGAAGTACAAAGACATAACTGGAGGAAATTAACAAAGTTCTAATTTCACAGGGAACTGAAAAACAAGGTATGATAAAACATGGCTGACTTTCTAAAGAGCGTGTGACAACAGGTGCAGACAGATGCTGAAATAGCTAATTCAGGTTCCTGCTAAACATTACACATGTATGCATTACATATACATTATACATACCTATATTGCTAGATTCCTTACAAAAAGCTTGCCAAGTTCCAGCTCAAAATTACCTAGTAGTGGAGTTTAAAGGATTCCTTTTTTTGCCACCAATTTCCAGCAAGACACTTAATATTTTATATTCATTTGCTTTTGTGATACTATCTACCAACTTAAACTGACCTTAGTCACATCCTTCACAGATAGTCAAATCTTATTTCCTATGGCTTAGCACAGATCCTATTCAGCACTTTCCAGTTTGCTGACCTCTAAAATTTCCTGTGAAATTGTGATCTCTTGTACATCTTATCCAAACCTACTGGCCTGCTATTGATTTATTTTTCATGACTACTTATAGAAGTAGTCTAAAGAATTCACAGAAGTTCAGTACTTCAAATGTTATGTGACGTTTTCAATTTTACTGCTCTACCACTTACAGAGGGCACAACTAGTGAACTGGGTCAGAATATGGTAACATATTAAAGAGCATTTAGGTTGATTACAGCACTAAATTCTATATGAACAGCAATGGCTACACCATCCAAAGAGAGTATTTGAAAGAAATGTACACATTCTGTAATTGCTAACAACATTGTATTAGAAAGCTCTATTATTTATAAATTAAATACTAACACATAATTAGAGGTTAAATATTAACATATTCTAAACATCAGTTTATTAATTCTTACCTCTATTTGTTCCAAGGTGTCTTGCAGTTTTGAATTTAACTCACTATTGATAAAAGAAAAAATGTTTAGAATAAATTACAAATTATGTAGTCATTTCAGACCACTTTTTATTTCCAAAAACCCTGCTACTGAACCACAACATAGTAATTTATCATAAACCATTAAGCTGCTGTTGCTGTCAGACTAGCACCATCACACCAGTGCTATGTGGAAAGGCACACTATTCTAGGTTTATAATGCAAGAGTGTTAAGAAGGCCTAGTCAACACCCCATCCTGCCAGGATTTAACCAACTATTCAAAGACATTCTCAACCCCCAAGAAACTTGCTTTAAATGTTTCAGTTTGGCACTGTGGTCTCTAGCAGAACATTCCCAGAAGGGTCAGGACTGTTAAGTCTTTGCAAACTACAGTAATTTTTATTTGTTCCTCAGGAACCCCTTACAGAAATGCTATAGGGAAAAGAGGACTTAAGCTTTCTCAGAAAAATTTTTAAAGATGGTATAAAAGATTAACAAAAATATCTACCGTAAGAGAAACTATTTAGGACAAAGAAAGGCACCACTGCACCTTTGCAACAATCAGCTTCAAAAATTTCAGAACAGCAGCAATAAAAAACTATTTAAAAAATTATTAGTATGTTTTTGTTTGGAAGGGTCAAAGCAACAAAGAAATGGGCGGGATATTCTCTTCAAGCACAGAAAGCACAGTTTTCATTAAATAATCACCATATCTGACTTTAAACAACTTCCTTCTGTACTCCTCTCTGTGCTTCTCTTCTCCTAAGAGGCTTACATTAATTACCAAGAGAGAGATTCTAGCTTCTCTACTTAGCTGTCCATGCATAAATGATACACCCATCACCCTCCTTTTTTGTTTCTATTAGATGAATTGAGTACAACACCCTCCAAAGAAAATTTTAAATAGAAGAAAAACTGCATCAAAAAGAGCTGCCACTAAACCCTAAAGAGAGTACCCAGTATTTCCTTATTGTTTCTCCACATGCAACAAGCCTTCAAACAAAAGGACCTCCATAATAATCTGATGTTACTACATCTCCTGCTGGAGTTTATGAGCATTTCCTGCTATTTCTTTTCTTTTTTTAAAGCAATGGAAACATCAAGTCTTTCTGAGTTAGAAAGTGCAGATATTTAGATTAGTTTTGGTTCTGAAAGCAATTTCTTCATGTCAGCATGAAACTCTGCACTTGCTAATTTCATTGCCAAGAATCAGGGTAAGTTATCTTGCAGAAGCCATCATGCTATAGGCAAATTAATTCGAGAATAAAACCTCATTAAAAACTCAGCCCAGGTATCTCTAGGCTAGAGGTTGTAGCCAGTTATAATTCACTTTAATTTGAAACATTACCTGCCAACATATTACAACAGTTACAAAAGAATTATATAGCCCAAAGATTGATTATATAGTGTTATGATTGTGAGGCCTGGTTAGTTGTGGAAGAGGGAGGTGGGAAACTACAGAGGATACCTATGCTTTTATAACTGCCTCAATTTTGCTTTTCTGAGCTGAAAATTAATTTTCAATTAAACTTTCTTTAGAGAATGAGAATTAATGACCACTATCCTATACCATTAACAAATAAAATCATACAGAAGCTGAAATCTGCACAATATCAATACCTTACCTTATACAACTGTAGTGTTTGAAAGTGCTAGCAGCTTTCTGGCATTCCAAGCACAGCTGGATAGCTCCTGGATAATCCTCTTCCTTAGGATAAAATACAATTGAAAACTCATCTGAAGCAACAGTGCAATACCCATTTTTGCATTCTTATGTGTATAAACATTAAGAATACAATATTTTGCCTCTCCTGTCTATACAGTAAAGTTAAAAAATGAGGGTCTACTTCAGCATTTAATGTGCAAGTAGTTTAGGATTAGGAACACATGAAAACATTATCTATATACATTACCTTATGCAAACAACTTGCTGTATTGTTTCCTAATGCATACATAAAAAATACATCACAAAGTTTTTATTACAGAACAACTAACATCTTCCCACTTATCTACTAATGAGCATGGAAAGAAGTTAGTTCAGGCACTGGGCAGGCTGTTCCCATAGTTTATAAAACCTAAAAGGAGACAAGGAAGACACTCCCAACATTACACCCAAATAAATGCTATTTCAATTGACACATTCTACAGCTCAGTAGAAATTAACTTAAATACAGCTGACTCACAGAAGGCCTCAGGAAATGAAGAACACACTATGGATGCATTGTCCTAATATATAAGAAGAATATCCAAGAGGTAAACAGCTCAATCACTAAGGATATGAGGATGCCAGGACCAAACAAAAACACACAAAAATGTAAAACCCGAGGGCCTTACCAACAAAACACGGGCATTGCCTCAGATATACCTGTTATTTTTTATTCTGTTAGACATGAGACCAGAAAGAATCTTGGAGGAAGGAAAACCCTCTTTAATAGCTAAGAGCTTCCATTTTTTGTCATAATTACATCTGTTATATTACATGCTTTAGAGAGCTCGAGCGCAAAGCTGTTACTGAAATTTCAGTCATTGATTGAAGAGTAAAAACACAAGGGTAATTTATATTCAGCTATTATCATGGAGGAGTTTCTGAAATGAAATTTGTTTTAACAGCAATGTTCTAATGCAGATCAAATTCAGCTAAAAAACCATAAAAAATCCCCAAATATCCATTATATGAAAACAGAATAGTACACTGGTCTAAAATGAGGACTGCATTTAGAGCTCTTTATATCTTCCTCCACTGGAAACCTGGTACTTGCTCCATTAAGTCTAACAGAGCTCAAATTAGAAAGCCTGCTTGCATAAAATATGTTACCAATACATTCCAGATGCAGCTCAGCCCTGTAAGCTACTGTAGCTTCATTCTTTTTTTAATTGAGAACCTTTTTAAAATGCTCTTCTTTGAGTGGCTGCTAACAGCTCTCATGCATATTCCAACCTACTAACTTCTTGGAGTACAGAAAATAAATGGGCCAGCAGCTGGGATAACTTATTGGGAGCAGACACTGAGCACAGGTCTAAAACTGCACTCTGCCAAAAACAGAGTTCCAGCCCTTAAAAATCACTGACCAATTACGATAATCAAACATTAGGGTCTGTGTGTGAATGCAACACCCACACTTCCTCAGGACAACTCCTGCCAGTAGACAGTGAAGAGCTGATTTCCTGTGTAGCAAAATACAGCACAGAAATTAAAAGCTCATCATTGTACAGGGCTTACTGAGCAGAAAGTGGCACTTACACCACCTGAAAATGAGTTCAGTTTTGCCTGGTAAAGAATAAGAAAGTTTGCTGACACAAGGTGAACTCCAAGATGGAATTAAATTCACAGAATCCTAAAAGTTAAAACGATTAAGATTCAATTTCCAAATTTAATAACTGAGGATTGTCATCATGACATTCCATCCAGTATTAGCTGTAAATATTTGGCAAACTAGCAAGTCAAAATAGTTACACTACTTGTACTATAGCTGTCACTAAAATCCTGAGGCTGTCTTTCATACAATTAATGACCTTAAGACAAGATCTCTACTTTGCTCTGTGCAGTATCTACTGCATTTTTAGGCAGTATACCTAACAGTACCAGAACTTCCAGTGTCATGGCCTGCATGATGCAACGTTTTCTTCAATGGAATTAAAAAGCCAACCCAATGAATAAGGAGACAAGGCTACTATTTTTATTTACAAATAAAATACTAACCAGCAAGCCCATCTTTAAGTTTGTACAGTAATATACCAATAGATATCCTTTATCCAGACCCAGCATATCAACAACCAGCTAAATCTCATCTTTTTTTTTTTTTCCCCAAATATCAAGCTAAAGAAAAGAGGTGTAAGTTGAGAGCAGGAATATGTGAAGACTCCACAGCATTTTTACTTGAACTAACTCAAGCTTCAGTGCCCAGATCTAAAGGCAGGAATGAGTTTTTGATAAAAAATACTCTCCCCCAGCAGAGGAGCTACCTAATTTGATACAAAGTTTTTCTCAATTTAAAAGAAGAATAAAAATATTATTTCATCCTATGCACGCATCCTGACTGCAAGAGGAAAGGAACAGACAAAATTAAGATGACTGACAAAAGTAGACTTAGAATAGCCTCAAATTATACCAGTCTGGTAGGGACTTACCTCCAACATCTCACTCAAACGCACATCAGTTCTTTGCTTAAAAAAAACAAAACAAAAAAAAAGACAAAAAAAATGCAGTCATTACTACATAGAAATGAAGAAAAATATTTGTCACTGAACAAAAGCTACTGTACATACCAGTGTTTTTATTGTTCTCAGAGACTTTAGCAGTCCAATAAGCAACTGTCGTTTCCTCTGATTTGCAAGTAGCCCCAAACTAGTTTGTGTGAAGCCTTCCTTTGCTATATTCAGGTGTCTACAAAAGTTAAAAATTAACATAATCTTCAGCAATGCATAAAATAAAACTTACTTCTAATCAATTCTAACAAGTCCAACAAAATACATGGTAGAAATATGATTGTCAGCATTGTTAGGGAAACTCAGAAAACAAGATTACAGCAACAGACTACTAAGAAGGTACATCCTCCCTTCTGCACTTGTCTGTGCATCAATAGTGTATCTCAAAAGCTTTCTGTTTCAAAGAAAACTCCCAATGGCAAGAGTGAGAGCAGCAAGAGTTTGCAATTGTTTCAGTATCTCTAACTACTACTGGTAATAGCATTCAGCACACAAACAGGAAATATCATCAGAAAGCAAACTTCCTGGGTTTAGAGATTTCTTCTTAAATACTTCCCCACTTTCAATCTCTGAAGTCGTTTAAGCAAGATACCTTCTTCCATTTGTGCAAATAACCGCTGCTAACTGAAGGCCAGACTGCAATGATGTAACACGTTCAAGTTCCTACAGAGAGACAACAGGTTAAACAAATACACAAGTTAAAGTCATGCTACACACCAGTGAAGACTTCTGATTAGTAGGAATCTCTTGAGATGTTCTAATGACTTTGGAGAGTTACTTTATATATTATTTGTTTCATCATTTTATATACACTAAGCACTGCAGTGTAATATTAATACAAACTGTATTTTAAAATACAATTCTCTTTTGAAGATATTTGAAATCCATTTTCATTGCAGTGGGACCCTCTACATTTATATGTTGCACATTTAGCCTAAGAATTTCTATACCATTAATGCATTTCAACAGAATGATCAAAGCTTCATGCATAGAAGCAGAGGGCTTAATTTGCATTAATATGCCAGAGAGAAGCAGAACAAAAAAAACAAATTATGTTTCAAACAGCATTTTCTTGTTTAAAAGCACTTGTGTTCTATCAATTTATAGATGCCACATCATAATAAATGTTAATTGTATCCTGTTGACTTTCAGCTGAAAACTCTTCAGCAGAGGTGACCTGAATTTAGCTTGATTTTGACTTAGTGAAGTGCCTAGCATAATCGCAACTCCTTGAAAAAAATAAATGTTTTAATATAACTATTAGGATTTCTTTTGTTAGAAACAGCTCTGCAGAAAAGTGCATTCTTTCCACAGGCTACAGAGAAAGAGGGGTTTTGGGGGGTTTTTTGGGTGTGGTTTTGTTTGGTTGGTTGGTTGTTTTTTTTTTTGTTTGGTTTGTTTTTTTGTTTGTTTTTTTTTTAAATTCTGCTCATCAACGTATCAAATGCTTTCCATAAGAAGGGAGACTTTCACTTAGAAAACTAATCTAATTCTAAAGACACAACAAGCAAAAATGAGTTCAAAGTTCAGTTCAGTTTCCAAGCAGCTCCTGGTCAGTCTCCAGACCACTAAGCTGCATCTTCCACTAAAACCTGCTCCTTTGTGTTACCAATGTCACTTTTGTAGAAATGACAGTTTAGTTGCTGATACACAAAATATCTTAAGAAACCAAATTCGAAGATTACTTTCCTCAATACCTACTTCTCTCTAAAAACAAACTTTGCAAATATCAGAGCTATTCAAAAAGCCATCATCCCCTTGTTCGTAAGGAAACACATGCAATAAGGAGCAACTCCACTCCAGTCTTTCCTCTTGCAAAGATTCTGTAAAATCTCTCCTTTGAACACAACTGGATGGAGAGGAGTGGGGAGAGAATAGAGTCTAAAGATCTCCAAAGAGGGAGTCTTCTGCCCACCATTTAGGGCTGAATATAATTTTTCTCTTCTCAAAAACAATCTTCTACATCTTCTACCCACTGTTTGTTTCTAAAGCATGTCTTTCTTCCAGAAAGAGAAAACTGTAAATCCCTTACCCTGTCTGTGCTATGCCTCTTGTGGCCACAGGAGTGCCCGTTAGACCAGTACACTTCATACTATGTATGGGGTTCAAACCATGATATCCCTAAACTACACTTTGCACAGTGGAAATAGGTCCAGAAAATGTGTTCCACTGCATTTTTAATTCTTCTAATGAACTGTTACTGTAGCTGAACACTGAACTGGAGCTGCCATTACAAGTTCACACAGCACATCAGGAGGTTCATTTCATTAATCAGTGGGAAAGTGACTTCCAGAATGCCTACCAGAAATCTCCAATAAGTCTCCTGACAAGAATAACTCTGTGCAGGCCTGCACCCATAAGTAACACTGAAGGATTATTGACTTAATCAGGCACAAATGCATTTAAGAAAAGTTTTAAAAATATTTTTACTGGCACAATGGATTTTTAACTGTCCCTTCGGTACATCTGAAAGTACTTCTAGGTACAAAACAGGTGCACCTCACTAAGATGTTGCTGCAAAAAGAACATTAACAGTACACAGCAAGATGCAAGAACATTTGCTGCCAGTTCCATTATGCAGTGAGAGGTCTTAAAAGTGAAGCTGCCGGATTCAGAAAAAGTGGCACTCACTCAAAAACATCAATTTCAAACCCACACACCAGTGAAATAATGCCAGAAGATTTTTATACCATACAATTACTCTTTCTCCCCCTTCTACACTATCTTATGAAGACTCAACCACAGTAGCACTTAGCAGCCTCCTCCTGCAATAGCCTTCCACCTGACTCCTTTAACTAAAACTGAAACAACATTACTGTTGCAGGCTTTTTCTTCTACTTAGTATTGCAGGAGATGACATAAGCAGTGGTCACTTCTCCCCCCTCCATTTCTATTTAAACAGCAGCACCCCTTTCGCTAGGCAATGTGCCAGAACACAGATGGCAACGTCACTAAGGCTGGATGCAGTGGCCATAAGAACGAGCAAACAGAAGAGGATGTTGTGTCCTCTGGATGAAAGAGGAAAATAATTGCAGTTCCATGACATCTACCACAGGTTAATAGGCAGGAAGCCATCCTTGTTCTTCCACACTCTCTCCAGCTTCTTGCCCAAAATAAGAATTGCCATAATCACCAGTATAACAACAGTGATGCGAGGTGCTGTACACAAACAGAAGTATTCACCACATGATCATTGTCAGATTAACTTGATCATTATTTTCACTTTGCAGAATTCTCAATGTCATTTTATGTAACAATCACATAAAATCAGGAAGCACTGACCAAATGTTATAGGGACAGTATTAAGAGTAAATGAGTAGGAAAATAAAACACCTTCCCTTAGAGAACCATTACGATACCTGTTGCAAATATGTTTGGGAAGAAAGAAGAGAAGCCAATACTCTACTGTAAGCAGCTAAAGCAGTTTTGATTTGTTTTGCTCTTGGAGATCTTTAACCTGTTGAGATTCTATTTGTTTTCATCTTCAACATGGATGACAAACATTGGTCACAGCCAACACAGCTTAATGAGAGCAAAATCCTGTTTGTCAAACCCAACTTCCTTTTATGACAAGGTAACCCACCCAGCTGATCAAGGGAAGCCAGTTGAAGTAACCTTTTTGGATTTCAGCAGAGCTTTCAATACTGTCTCTCATAGTATCCTGCCAGAAAAAATGTCCAGCACACAGCTGGATAAACACACCATGTGATGTGTGAGCAACTGGCTCATGATTCAGGCACAAAGGGTTTAGTCAATGGGGTGACATCAGGCTGGTGACCTGCCACTACTGGGGTTCCCCAGGGTTCCATCTTAGGCCCTCGGCTCTTCCACATCTTCATTAACGACTTGGACACAGGACTGGAAGGGATATTCAGCAAGTTCACAGATAACATAAAACTGGGAGGAGGTGTTGACTCCCTTGAAGGCAGGAAGGCCCTACAGAGAGACCTTAGAGGACTGGGCAATCACCAAATGGATTCAGTTCTGACAAATTAGAAGACTGGGAAATCACAAACAGGATGAAGTTCAACAAGGGAAAGCACTGGATTCTGCACCTGGGATGGGGCAACCCTGGATGTAGAGACAGACTGGGGAATGAGAGGATGGAAAGCAGTGCTGTGCGAAGGGACCTTGGCATCCTGGTCAACAGAAGGTTGAAAATGAACAAGCAGTGCCCTGGCAGCCAGGAGGGCCAACCCTGTCCTGGGGGCATCAGGCACAACATCACCAGCCAGGCAAGGGAGGGGATTGTCCTGCTCTGCTCTGTGCTGGGACAGCCTCACCTCGAGTGCTGAGGCAGTTTTGGGTGCCACAATATGAGAAAGACATTAAGAAATTAAAGAGCATCCAAAGGAGGGCAATGAAGATAGTGAAGAGCCTTTCAGGGAAACTATATAGGAGTGGCTGAGGTCACTAGGTCTGTTCAGCCTGAAGGTGACTTAGGAGAGTTGCAGTTGCAGAGTCATTGCAGTCAACAACTTCATGGTGAGGGGAAGAGGAGGGGCAGGCACTGATCTCTGTGGTGATCGGTGACAGGACCCAAGGGAATGGCCTGAAGTTGTGTCAGGGGAGGTTTAGGCTGGATATTAGAGAAAGATTTGTCAGCCAGAGGGTGGTTGGGCACAGTAACAGCTCCCCAGGGAAGTGGTCATAGCACCAAGCCTGGCAGAGTTAAACAAACATTTGGACAGTACTCTCAGGCACAGGGTGTGACTCTTGGGGATGTCTCTGTGCAGGGCCAGGAGTCGATGATCCTAGTGAGTCCCTTCCAACACAACGTATTCTGTGATTCTCACAACTGCCTGAGATTAGCAGCAGTTAAGTAAGTGATCTTAAGAAAGGTCACTGCTGCTTTCTCTTATGGAATAAAATGTGAAACCACTCCTAAACACAGGCACTAAAGCAGCTCCTGTTCCAAGTCCATTATAGGTATTAGCCAAGCCCATGAATTCATGTCTTCAGAGAGCCATCTTAAAATGACCATATGCCAAAATCTTTATCATCTTAAGGACCTTTAACTCATTACACCCTTGGTATTAGAGACAGAGCTTTAGCATACAAAAATAGCTGGTTCCAACGAGGCACTAGCATCCCTACTACAAATTACCATAGCGACACAACTGCAGCATTATAACAGCACAAAATTGAGCAGTTTATTCTTGAAAATAATTAGTTGTCTTACCTCAACATATGCAGGCTGTTTTTCAAGGATTAAATCTGCAACTTTCTTAGATACCTTAAAAAGAAGAACACTCCATGTGATACATAGCAATCTCAATTAAGTAGGCTATCCCCATACTAGAGTTCTACATGTTTGTGATTATCATTAAATTCTGTGTTTTTTTCAAATTTATTAATAAGTATTCCGCACACATTAAAAATAGTAATAAAATTTATTATCAGCTTTCCTTAGAACCAAGATAAGAAAACATTCACAATTCCATCTAGGGATTAGTGGGCATTTTTAGACTACTCACTTAACTCTCTGCTTGTTGAGGAACATGCTAGAATAGCAAATAGAAATCATTTGGGACACTGCAAGTGTTTACATTCTGCTCATGCTATTGCTAGAGTACAAATTTAAGTTAACCATATAGCATGGTGTGCTGGCTTGGGCTGGGGATAGTTAATTTTCTCCAAAGTACCTGGTATGGAGATGCTTTGGACTTGGGCTGAAACCAGTTTTGATAACACAGAGCTGTTTCAGTTGAGCAGTGCCTGCAGAGAATCAACACCTTCCCTACTCCTCAAACCACCTTGCCAGCAAGTGGGCTGGGGATGCACAAAGTGTCAACAGGGGGGACATAGCTGAGAGAGTTGACCCCAACTGACCCATGGGATATCCCAAACATATGGTGTCATGCTCAGCATATACAGCTGGAGCGAGAAGAAGGAAAGAAAAGAATGCTCAGAGTGATGGCATTTGCCTTCATGTCTACTGCTACACATGACAGAGCCCTGCTCTCCTGGAGGAGGCTGAACAGCAGCTTGCCCATGAAAAGCAGTTAATTAGTTCTTTGTTTTGCTTCACTTGTTTTTGCTTTACCTATTTTTTTAGCTATTTCTTTTGCATTATCTACCCTTATGTCAACCCATGAGCTTCTTCACTTTTACTCCTCCCCTTCTCCCCCCCACCCCACTGAGGTGAGGAAGGGAATGAGAGGCTAGTGATACTTCATTACCATCTAGAGTTAAACCACAACACATGGAGATCTAAGAAAACCATAAGGACACCTACCTTTCAGAGTGATATTGTATTAAATTAAAACTATGTCAAAATGAATATTCACCCTCTACACAACCTCTTCAACCCTTTCTTTAGAACACAGAATATGCATATTTTAAAATTTTCTCCATTGCTCTAAGTAGAATTCTAAGTAGAATGCTCCTGAAAGCTAGTGTCTGTATTGAACTTAAAAACTGGGCATTGCTACCTTAATCAATCTATTCTGCACAAACATAGAAGCTTAAAAAGAAATCCAACACTAACAGCCCTATAAATGCAAGCTTGAGAATAGTGTATTTAGTTTTGTTTTTCAGCAGGGACTAAAAATATTTAAGAAACAGTTTCAAACATAACAAGGAAATTATTGGTATTGCTCTATATTCTTTTGAGGGAACAATACTCAGAGAAATAACAGTAAAATAAAACTGGCTATGACAGCTAGCCCACAATGCACTACTGGCAAAAAGAAACAAAGAAGTTTATCTAAACTTGACTGCTTAGTCAAACATAGCACAAAGTTGAGCTCTTCAATCAGCATTTCCATACCAAACTCATATTGGCTCCACCAGCTCAATTCCCATCCTCTGGAAGAGCACTTGCACATAAATGGTCCTTGAAATATTCCGACGTCATCAGCTGGCAGTCTTGACAAGGAGCATATAACCAGCTATGCTTTCCTCCTTCCATATCAAAAGCAGGCCAGAATCACAAAGCAATTTTAAAACTTTTCAGTTGTTCTTAACCTCATAGATGTTCGATAACTAATAAAGCTTTCCTCTGAAGGACAGCAGAAGAACCACTCCAGATGGAGGTCGGGTCAGGATAGGATATTACCAGGCCATTGCAGCTCTTAAGAAATTTTGTTCACTCTGAAGTCTGTGCACTGTGAAATTTTCATCTTATTTTTTTCCACATATTCTTCATTCTAGTCCTGTACCTGTAAAAAACTTCAGGACGTGGATATACTGGCTAGTTATTCAATGCTCTAGTACAAACCTGATTGATTGTTCACTGTTAAGCAATGTGCAAGCAGCACACATGAATAAAAGATACATTTCATTTTCAGTTTTTAAACTCTTTTTGTTTTGCAAGTCCTCAGTTACTCTTAACTAATAACACTGTCATTAACTAATAAACTCAACACTGTCAAGCACCTACCACAGGCACTTTTTTCCTTTCCCAGAATTTAGTGATGGTACTTTTCTTTCTGAGCTTTCAAGCTATTCTCTCAGATACTTTTTCAGATGAGCAATATTATCCCCAGTTACTTCATTCATTTCCAAACTGTCACAGCCCTTTTGGCATCTTCCATACAATTATGCTGTGCTAAGTCTTGGAATCCTGAATTGCACATTTGAGCCACCACTGAATGTGACTGTGGTTATCAATGCCTGCCAACAACATTTGCTGAAGAGACGAATAATTTTCTCTTTCCTAATCACATCGCTAAAAAATATTTCATCTCCCAAAGAAAAACAATATAGCTAAGGATATGAGACTACTAATTAAAATGAAGTCTAGCAGGCATACAACTAAAAAGCTTTTCTAATCCAAATTGCATGTACCAAGACAATTACAAATTTAAGTTGTCATGATACATACATTAAAAGAAGTTTGAGCAAGTTGGGATCTTTCCAGTGGAATGGAAAACTAATGAAAAAACTACAGAAAATAAGAAGTCTATAGTGACCCTGAAAACAAAGAGATGACCAAGATCAGCTGTGCAAAAGCAGATGGTAACAGTCAGTGAGAAGTGGAAGATCAGAGCTCTAGTACCTGTAATTAATAAATGCTCATATGAGTGCTTTATATTAGAGAAATTTAGAAAAGTTGCTGTTATCTCCGAACTACTATTGTAAATCCCTATGCCAGCCATAGATACAGGCATTGAAGCAAAAAAGGCAGTATTTAGTATTTTGCAATAACAGAAGTATTGTATGAAATGTCAACAGACTTCTTGAATCCTCTATCTAACAATGTATTCACCATTAATATATTTTTAGGACTGAAATAACAACACACAACATTCTGCAGTTTTGTCTTCCATGAAAGACACGAATGTCCTTGAGGGCAGACAGTACTCTAAATGACCCATCACAAGATAAATGGATAATAACTGAAACAGAAGAAAAAAATATGCAACAGTGTCTCACACTATACCTGAAATTATGACAGAAGGACATGAAATACAGCATATAAGAAATTTGAGCACCTTGACACATGCCCAAGAAGGAAATAATTCCTTCCTATACCACGAATACATTTTGATGAGATTAAGTAAGAAACAAACAAGGACCAATCCTGCCTGGGGGGGTATGGTGAAGGAAGAACCAGGCACAAGTTTCTTGTCAAAAGCTTTGGCTTTGAGAGTTTAGACCTGTTTTTATTCTAAAAGAAAGACACATCTGGTCACATTTACTGGAAGCGTTGTACTCAGGTCTCTCCCCTATTATTCGTTAGCTGCATGCACTTTCCAGTTCAAATGCAGCTAGTCCCCATTCTACAAGCAAAAATGGCTGTGACATTGATAACACATACTAGGATTATGTAGCATATCTCAGTGAAGTTGTCTCAGTCTTGAGAGCACTTCCTTGCAAAACAAGGTCACCAGCAGATGTCCTCTTAAACTTAAAAAAACACCAACACCACACAAACAAACACACGAAAAACTACTAACTCTCACTCACTTCCAGCTTCTTTCCTTATAAATCTTGGTGAGAAACACGGAATATTCATTTCCTCAACTTTTCACTAATCTTCCACAAAACTTCATAGGTACATTATGGGGAAAGCAGTCTAAGGCAGAAGGCACTTGCTTTCTATGTATTGTCAACAATGCGACATTCTCCTATACATTTCATTTATTTAAAGACATGAATTAGGATTATTACTTCTATTTTACTTGCAGATACTCTCCAAATGCCACAGTTAATAGATTTGTTTTCTGTACCATGTTATTAATCTCAAAAGAGCAATGGAGCAACAATTAATACATGAGTAGAAAATTAAAATTTTAGCAATGTAACAAGCACCTTTCAAAAGCTGCAACTCCAATTTCTCCTCATTCCTCATAGCTGCTACTCATTTCATTCCATTTGGTTTATTACATAATAACTGTGCATCATTGTTCACTAAAAACCCTTGCAAACAATTAACACATTAGTAAATGAAATGTAAGAGAAAATAGCATCTTCAAGGAGAGAGTTTTTAAAGCATTCTATGTCTTACATTGCCAGAAATTCCTCAAAGAGATACTACTGCACTATTCAGCACCATGCTGAACACAAGATAACATTCAAAAAGTCAAGTTTCTAAAAAAAGAGTTAGCACATTTACTCCTTGTTATAATACTTAACACTAAGATTTACTTCCATGATTTCATATGATTATATGATGTAGTGATGATTTTCCACGATAAAGGCACACAACATAATATTAAAAAACAATAGACTTACTAATGTGTTTAAGAAACCAAAACCTTTTCAGTTACACTTCTTGCTACACTTACAGACAAGACAACGAATTGTGTGAGGGTACAGAGGAAAAAACTTTACTTACAGCAGCTTGCTGTTGTTTTAGTTTGTCTCTGTACTCTTCCAGTTCTTGAAGACTAAGTACTGGAGGAAGCCTCTGCATTTAAGCAATAAATTAAAATCAGTGAGAAATTACAGAATGTTAACTCACACATAGTATTAGCTATGCAATCAGTTTCATTAAAGAAACATTCTTATGGCTTCTGCAATATAATTTCCAGAATTAATTCATTTTTTTAAATTATGGATACTGAAATCAATTAGTTTGAATATATACAACATATGATCATTATTACGTCATTTAATAATGTAATTACCTCAAAGTTACTTTATTTTACACCATATATGCATACATACAACCATGCAATCACAGAAATTATTGTCTCAGTCAGTTTGCTAAAAAAATACACAAAATACAGAACAGATTTTTTCCTCAGCTATCTTAACTTTTTCACTATAGTTTAAATTATGAAATGCCTGTTAGCACATCTGATATTAATTCCACCACATTAAAAGAAGAGACTATATACTATAGATATACATCAATACTCTATACTAGAAACTCCACACAACTGCGAGATGATGTAGGAGAACACAGTGTTGTATTAATGCAAGATCTAAGACACAAAAAATAGCTCATTGAAACAAGCATACTTTTGGTCTTCATTTTTTGTTATGTTACCATTTTTTCTTTTAAGATGACAGCCTACCTCTAACTCATACTTCACAATATCAAAGGAGTCATTGGAAAAATAAACTTCTTCAATGCTGTTAATTATTTCCTGTTGTGCCTGAGGATCAGCTGGTTCTTCATGGAGTTCTCTGAGCTCCTCCTGCACAAAACAAAAAAGAATTTCCATAATGTAATAACACATCCTAGAAAGAACAATGTTTTAACAAAACAAACATCTTTCAAAAGCCACTTCCAACATTAGCACAAGAAGCAATGGCAAAAAAATCAAAAAGATCAGTACCCTGTGGCTTGTACTTCCCATTACAGAGAGCAAGACATTTAAAACTTTTCAAAAAACATAGTGTAAACTTCAGTGTTGCAGCCCACTTAAACACTTCTTCACCAATACATTTATGGCACCAAGTGCATGTTGAGTCCATAGTTTTTTCCTCCTTAACTTTGGAAATCCTCATCATAAACTAAAAATAAACTGGCAGACTATTTCTCCAGAAAGAGAAAAAAAATGCAAAAGCCAAAATGAATAAAACCTGAACTTTTAAAAACAGAAGAACCCTCTTTGTAAATGGTAGGTAGACAGCATCACTGCAAATGCATAACTTTTCAGCTCAGTCCTCATAATTCACTGAAATAAAAGCCATGCCATTATACACTTGTATTTCTACACGTAAAACCAGAGCAGATCTGCCTTCTTTGAACAAGATTAATAGCTCTCAGATTTTAGCACAGTGGTCTAAGCAGAGATGTGCTGTCAGCTTTCTGAAAGCTAATATTCAGGAAATAAGCATCCCCATCCCTGCTGTCACAATCTCCTCCGGAAGGTCTCCCCAACTGCCCAGATGCTTCTGGTGGTTGAAGCAAAACAAGGGCTCAGCCTGAACCTCCTCTTCCCCTGCTGCACTGGACATTGCAACTAATACTGGCCCTCGCCTGGATGTAGTTCCCTCAAAAAGAATGAAAAATCCTTTATTAAAGACTCAAAAGGGTGAAGTGTTAGGATATTATTTCATCAAAAATAAAGATTACATGGATCAAATTGCATGATAACGAAATTAAACCATGGTGAAGCAATCCAGCACATTGAAGACTCCCATAACGACCCTGAGCCTCCCAACAGTGCTGAGTTGTTACAGTGGGGCAAGGTGCTGGTATTTTCATCACAAAGAGCTCAAGGGTTTATTTCAGCAGCTAGGGGTATCCGATTTTAGACTAAATGACTGAACAATTACTAACTTGCTTATTTTGCACGTCAGCTGAGTTAAGGTCCATGCGTACGTGTTCCGAGGCAAAGTGACACATAATACACAGCAAGGGGCTGTTTCTTTACGCAGTTAGAGGCAGACAACGGGGTCACAAGGGGACGGTTTGGAAGAGCATCAGAGGAGCTGCTGCTCCTCTGAAATACCTCTCGCGAGAAAAAAAAAAAAAAAGAGGAGGNTGGAGCGGTGCGCAAATAAAAAGCAATGGCTCTGATACAGAGGAAAACGGGTTTCAAGCGTATTTAGCGTCCCCGAGCGGCCAGAAGCGAGGCCGAAGGAAGGCCCCAGGCACTGCCGCCGGCGGTGCTCGGGTGCCCCCAGCTGGGCCGCGGGCCAGGCCGCAGCCGGGAGGCTCCGAGCCGCGATGGGGCGGCGGAGAACGGGAGAAAATACATCCAGGAGGCAGCGGAGAACCGGAGAAAAATCCTCGATCAGCCACCTTCTCCCGCCCCGTGAGGTTCCAGGCGCCTCCGATCTCCGTCTGAAACGCCTGATGCAGTCACTGCCACCAGTGCAGGTGAGCGCAGCAACCCACCCCCAGCCAGAGGAAGGGCATGGACTGCACCGACGGACCGAGAGAAACAAGGAAATAATAGTTATATTGTTACACATCCATATAACTCTCTATATATAACAACAAAAAGTAACAGTATCAAAGGAAACTGATGTAGTTCTTTAGACAAACTCTTCAAAGGCGCGTTTGGAAGTGGCCCCGCTCTCAGCGAGCGCACGTCCCCAGCGCAGAGCCACAACACGGCCCTGCGGAAACACGGGCAAAGGCCGGGCCGGCTCCCTACCACTGAGGGCACAGGGTGCCAAGACGAGCTTGCAGGAAGCTGGCAGGGGAGAGGTTGCAGCTCCGCACCGGGACCAAAGATACAGACAGGGCTCCAGGCAGGCAGGACTGTCTCCTCAGAGCCAGCCACTCAGTTGACCATCAGTGGCACCTTTCCACCTCACATTTCAGTGATCATGAGAAACAGAGGAGAGGAGAGCTGGTTAAGGATGAGAACAAAAAAGATTTTTGAAAAACAGTCCCTTCAGAGTCTGTTTCAATTTTCCGACCTATGGTTTTGCAGTTTCCATCACATGAGGATGCGTGGATTGGCAGAAGATGCACACATTCCGATTCAATGGCATGCTGCTCTTTCATTATTTAATTTAAAAAGCAATGGAGCTATTAACTAACCATATGCATTCCCATCCTTTAAAACAGAAAAAAAATTACTTCCCTATGGGCTGCTTAACAAATGGTAGCTTTATACTGTACATCCTTCTGTAAATCAGTTTCACATCTTACAGTACATTGAGTTTTAGCTATATGAAAGTAAAATTAAAAATTATCCAAGAGAGGAAACAGGGTCCACTGAATCATTGCAAATGGAATAACTGAATTTATCATCTGGTATTTGCCTACAAGTTCCTGCATGGCTGTTTCCTAAAAGCATAAAAGACTCAAAACTAGCCAAAGAAGAAATGCTTAGGATCATTTGAAATTATGGACTACTGATATCTTGTCATACTGCCATAGGTCAGTGGTGATTTACATCTGCTAAAGATGCATTAAGAAAGCCATTATGGACACATATTCTGGATTTGATGTTGAAGTGACTAGGAAAATTACTAAGAAACCATTTTATCCTGTCTCATAGCAGTGTTTCTTGCCAAAACACTACCAAGGAAAATATTTATTAAATATTTAAGGTTTTTCTTTACCTTGTTCATTTTCTTCTAGAAAAGCAGTCTAGTTAGAACAACTCTCCAGGAAAAATTTTAGCTCCCACATGAATTACATTATCTGACACCAGACTTTTTGCCATGATAACCTGCAACTTTCATCCCATCATGCTCCAGTAGTTTGAAGTAACCAACATAGTGAAGGCAAATTTATTCAGTCACCACTAAAGCAGGAAACCATCCCTAACTAAAGCTTCTTCGTTGATATTCCATTTCCCTAATCCTTTCAAATAGATACAGAAAAAAAATTTTACTATATAGAAATAAGCCCATACTTTCAGGGGTCTTGCCACAGGGCTGGTTTAGCTTTGTGGATTTTGTACTCACACACTTTGTAGAAGGAAAGAGAGAAGTTCTATTAAATCCCTCAAGGTATTTTTCCACCTTAAAACCTTTCTAGCTATTGCCATATAAGTATCTTCCATTAAAAAAAAGTCAGCATTAAAACACATTTAACAATTTCCTCTTTAAGTTAATTCAGCAATTCCAAGTGCTATTCTGAATAGAAAAACTTATAAAAAATTGCAACGGAGGGAATCTCATAATAGCCTTACAGAGAACTTTGCCACTGCTAAACTGAATCAATGAGAAACACAGGAGTTCAGGAAGAGCAGCGTGTTTTCAAGGTGAACCTCACAGTACTCACTTCAATACACCTGTCCAGGTGTACTCACTTCAATCCGCCTGTACATGTTCTGCAGTAAGAACTCTCCAAGCAATAATGGGCCAACACAGCCTTCTAAAATAGTGTTTCACAGGCTACTCATTTTTCCAAAGTTTTATTCAACAAGAGTCTTCACCTCCTACCTAAAATTTGTGTCACCTGTGGTACCAATTTTACTTTTTTTTTTCCCAATACTTTGGGATCATACTTTCATGGAAAGACACTTTATCCAGTCAGGTTACCATTAGTGCAACCCTCAGCAGCAGGTCTCTCTCATAACGTCACCTAAATAGATCAGTGAAAGACAGCTTCTGGGAAGAAAAAGAAAGAAGGAAAAAGAAGTGTGACAGCTTAGTGCACTTGAAGAAGCCATTGCTAAATAAAACACAGTGCTTGCCTGCACACACTTCTAGCATCATTTTGTCTTTCTGTTCTATGGAAATAGGAGTTTACAGTCTAGAAGCCTGTGGCAATTCCTTGGAATATATTTCAGAAGAGTCATCTCATTGCAGACTCATCTGAAATGTAGTTCAGCAAGTTCTAAATGTCTACGTAGCTATTTCCCAGTGCATCACACTCCCATTTTCCTTATATGCTATGGTGCCTATAGCAGCAAAACCAATATTGCTCTGTTGAATGAAGCATTACTGGTAAGGAGTAGAAGCAAACACCTTCTGCATTCCAGTCACTATCACTTAAAAGACTGGGAAGTGAAGACATCAAAAAAAGTTAACCGATACTACTCAGAAAAAAAAATCTAAACCATTTCTAATCCAGTTAAAAGTTCAAGTTCAGCAACAGCCTATGCACTTCTATGCAGAGATTACCAGGGCCCAAGTCTGTGCTATACTCATTTGGACACAGCCTCCCTCTCTGTCATGAGCCAAAAACATACCAATGAATATGCTGCTGATTTATATCCCTCCATTCTGAACCTGGATAACACCTGTGTTAAAAGCTAATCCTAAATACCAGGATGATGGCCATGCTCAACAAATTCAATCAGCAAGTATACTGAAACATTGTACCACTGTGAAATAAAAGAAGTATTAAAGCATTCATATATGTATCTGTATACACAATCTTTTCATTTTGTCTATATACAAAGATGTAGATTATATTTGTCTAAAAATCACAGAATCACAGAATATACTGAGTTTGAAGGGACCCACAAGGATCATCAACTAACTCCTGGTCCTGCACAGGACCATCCCCAAAAGTCACACCATGTGCCTGAGAGCACTGCCCAAATGCTTCTTGAACTCTGTCAGGCTTGGTGCTGTGACTCTTTATCTGGGGAGCTGTTCCAGTGCCCAACCACCCTATAACATATATACACATATATTATATAACTATATATATTTTATATACCAATATAATATATGTCTATGTATTTTATATAACAATTAATGCATATAATATCATATCATGTAATGTATAACTATATCTATGAACTTACTTTGCTTTCCCTCCCTGCCCCTCTCTCCCCCTTCCCCAGCTAGGGAAAGCAGTACCACAGAGAAGTTTGTGGTATTTCCTATCTTTGATACAAAACTCTCAAAACCTCCTTTTGATCTTTCCTTGTTCAGGAGGTATAGAGAGTACTAATTAAAAAGCCCTCACTCTACCAAAACAAACATTATACTTTGAAAACAACTCTCCTGATGGAGAGAACAACAAAGCTTATCCATATAACACATCTTTGCCACACTACCACTTACTGCACTCTTGAGAAGCACTCAGCTACTGCTGGGGAAATAGAAACCCACACAAACTAACAAAGCCACACTTCTATATCTATAGGAAAAGCATTAAAAAAATAAAATTTCAGTGTTATTTACCATGATAAGCTACAAAGTCAAATAATATCTGTATACTGCACATGAGCTGATTATCATCAAAATAAACATAACCTAATTCAAAGTCAGCTCACCACTAACCCAACACACTAAAGTGCATGCAAGTGCAAAATTACCTCAGCCTTTTGTGACAGAATCTGCTAAACAAAACTGGTATCAGCTTGGGAAACAATGATAACAGAATGGTTCAAAAACAATTACAGTTACCCTGGGCAATCAGGGTATGCCAGTGAGATAAGGTATCTCAGTCAAAAAAGATATTATGTCCTTCTAGAGACAACTTTCTCTTCTAGATATCATAGAATCATCAAAGAATCATCATAGACTGACGGAAGGGATCTTAAAGATCATCTAGTTCCAACTCCCCTGTCACAGACACCTTTCACTGGACCAGGTTGCTCAGAGCTCCACCCAAGCTGGCCTTCAACACTGCCAGCAATGTGACATCCATAGCTTCTCTGGGAAAACTGCTATATCCAGCCTTGCAGTTCAGATTTGGCTTCTCTGCAGACTTTATCACAGTCTCAAACTATTATACACTTACTTCCTACTAAGACACCTCCCAATGGGAGTGAGTTGGCTGCATGAGTCTGTATTAACAACGAGTAAAGCAATTTTGCTGGTCATTTCCCTTCATATGATGCAAGCAAATTGAAGTTTTCCAAAATAGTTGCAGAACTTATTGGAGTACCAGTTAACATAAGTGAATGCACTCAGGTACTCCCTAAAATGTCCAAATGCCGAACAATTTCATTGCCTAAAAATAAAAAATTGAGGAGTACAGTCATCACTTCAACATGCTGGCCAGTCAGCAAACAGTCAGCAAATCAACAACTTTCAGTTATGAAGACCCAAAATAATTTTGCTGGTTTGGCCCTCAGGGTATGCAATGTCAGCATATTCTTTTTCCTGTCCTCCATATTTCCCATTTGACCTCCAAACTAGTGTGATAGTCCCTCACCTCAAAAACCATGGGTTTGTACTTAGGGTTAGCATTGGCTAACCAATGGCTTGTGCTTTCACCAGTAATTCATACCAGTTCTAATTCATGCTGACCCTGCAGCCTTTCATTCTGTATACTTCTGTATAGCTTTAACGCAGCTTTTGAAGCTTTCAGTATCATTTGCCCTAAACCAATCTGGAGATACTGTTTGGAATGTGGAAGTGTGATGATGAAAGTGCAGCAGCATAACAATTCTGCCATCAAAACAGCTTGAGACTTTCATGACTCTAGAGGTAAACAAAAACAGTTATTGATACACAGTGCAGACTCACCAAACATACGACATCAAACCATTACAGAATGGAAATCCAGACAAGATACCCTACATCTATTTTTACCTGTAGAGACAACCTGGCAAAAATACAGTTTGAAACTGGCTGCTCAGGGAGTGGCAGGAATCTGCAATTGTGAAATCTAAGCCATAGAGATGTGACAGTATTTCAACACTGCTGCACCTGAATACTTTTGCTCTTTGATATCAATATCAATTGGCCACTGTTTAACAAAGTATAATGTACCGATTCAGAGATTCTTACTAGATTTTTTAAATATACAGCAATGTTAATTTTCTGATCGGTCTCAGCACAAGCAACATATTACACAGTACTTATATAAAGCCAAAGAAACACAAGGGGTCTTTTGGTTTGATTTTTAACTATTGTAAAATAGGTAATCTAAATTCAAGTCAGTAATTAAAATATCTTATTGGCTAAAGGAAAAGTCCAAATTCATAGAAAGTAATAGACAATAGCCACAGATGTCTTGTGAATCCTCCATTCAGATCCACAGAATATAAGGAACAGTCAAATATTGTGGCAATTGTTCCCTCACACAGAGATTATTCAGCATGATTTGTGAGATGACAGTGAGCTAGCTTCATTTACATAGCGAGACCCAAAAAAATGCCAAAAACTATTGCTATTACAAAGATATAACTTTTAAAGTAGAACATGGAAGTTAATTATATATGCTGAAGATTAAAACTATGAAATTACAAAATATACTTACCCCAAAACCATGAAGAAACTACATGTTAAGACTAGAACTACACAGGCTGCCCATACAGCATCTACTTTCCAAAGTAAAACTAAAACCGGCATTTTTCTTTTTCCTTCTTTTTATTTTTAATTCACACCAGCAAGAAACTGAAATAATATTACAATCAGCATCCAGTGACAACTGAAAAGTTTCAATAAAGAAATTTTCATGCAAGTTCATTTGGAGTTGGAGAACCGATTTATCTCATAGCTCTTAATTCTTTCATAAACATACTCTAAAAGATTTTCGGCAAGAAATAAAATTCTGAAAAAAGAACAACAGCAAACCTGGTGTCAAGGAAAAAAGAAAAACACAATTAAGTGTTATTTAACTATAAAATGAAAAACTAAAAACAAAGAGAGTGGGAGGGAAGGGATGTTGTATCATACCTTAGTAGGAATCCGAAAGCTTTCAATAGGACTGAGGTCATTAACACTCTCCTGAGGACTTCTTAGACCCTTTAAAAGAATATTAATAATCAATTAAGTCTGATTCCTTTATGTATCTTGCAATCAAGTCTTACCGGATGTTGAATAGATATCTACAGGCCCCTTAATACTCAGACATGTAGCTGGAAGGCTAAAACCCCATTCTCGAATCATTTAAGCAAGACTATTGGTATATAAATTATGATCCTCAAACATGTAAGCATTTTCAGTTTTATGCTGCAATATGTATCTTTTCAGTTCACTAACATTTTCTTTATAAAATTCACTCATATCCTTCTGTCAATGTCCAGATGTTTTCTTAAATTTTAGAATGAGCGTGTGTCCAAAAAGTTAGTTCCACTAACTTAATGGTATAATGGGATCAATAAATTAATTCAAGTTAGGTGCCACCTACTTTGAAGCAAGATTATTTTTGCTTGGTGGCATTATTTTTCTACTTACCATATTCCACTACTAGGATTGGCTTTCCCTACACGTAACTGAACAGAAAAGGTTGCATAATCCACATTAACTGCTTTATATAATTATTATTCCTTAAAACACGTACAGCCACACAAATAGCATGTATGTTTGTTGAGTATCAATTTTCATAGACAGGTTTGGGTTAGAAGTAATCTAGAGATATCTAGTTCCAAGCCCTGCCATGGGCAGGGACACCTTCCACTAGACCAGGTTGCCCAGGGCCCCATCCAACCTGGCCTTGAACACTTCTAGGGATGGGGCATCCACAACTTCTCTTGACAACCTGAAACAGCATCTCACCATTTCATGAAGCAATACCATAGAACAGGCTGCTTAGTGTATTTTCTGCCAGCTCCCTGGGCAGAAAAGGATCTACATGTTCAAGTTTCAGATATGGTTCTGACTTTAGCTTCCCTTGAGACTTTAGGGTGTTCCTTGTGAGTCACGAGCTTCAGACAAACTTCCCTCCTGCTCTTGTGATTGATGTTAACAGTATATTTTCCAAGCCCCTTTCTGCCCTGGGTACCTATATTTCTAAAAGGACCTAAGCAAATACTATGAAAGTTTATGATGAGAAAGTTTGTATTTATTCTTTGAAACTGACAAAGTGCTGTACATCAGTTTGGTGGTAACTACTTCATTTTACATTTGTTTCATCTTCCCAAGATGCAAAACCTCTCCATTTTGGTTTTGATTCTCAGATTTTTTTGCACATCATTTCAAAACATCCTCCCTTTGCAATTGCCACTATCAAAGGTGACTCACCTCCACACATCAGAGTTCAAGCTAAGGAACAAACAAAGCAACTGCTGCAGCTTCTCTTACTTCACACAAAATGTTCCCCAAATCCCCTCAAAAATATGCAGTTCTAGTGGCTTATCTCCAGAAGAAATAAAAGGTTTCACTTATCAAATGGTAAATGGAACCTAATCCTTCCCAAGGCCTGAAAATTGCCTAAGTTGTATCATTGCAGAAAACATCATGTCCACACCTGGCAGGCTTCCCAACACTCCTTTTAGTCGAGCTGAAAACCAATCATGTACCCCTCTAGTGAAGCAGAACAGAACATTATTTTGGCAATTCCACTTCCATGTAGGTGTTGATTTTCAAGCCCTGCCTCACAAGAGCATCACAACTCTGAGGGCATAGTTTTAGAAAAAAAAAGTTTCTGACTTTCCCTAGATTTTCTACAACTATCTAGAATATCGGATGCATTGGGTGACACAAGTGATTTTTTAAGTTCTCCAATGAGACACACGATAAACAGGCTTCTTTCCAGAGGTATTTTGTATATGCAAACGACTGGAATATTCTGCTGATATTCTGCTAAAAAGACTCTCAACCTTAGAAATACTGGCCCAAACGTAGTCTTAGATCTGCATAGTCCTGGAGACAACTGGTACAACTGGCACACAGCAGCGGGCTGACAGACACGCACTGAGTGCTCTGGCACACACTCACAAATATGTCCCTGGCACCTCCACAGCCTCGCCTCCCTTCGGATCAAAAGCACTTGCTGCCAGACAAAGCCATGTTACAGAACCACAGCCCAGCGCTCAAAATTATATGTCAAAAAAAGCAAACTGACACAGGCCGGCCCTGTCATCTTCAACAACGATTTCTCTCTTGTGACACGAGCTACGCGTTGGCACCTGCGCACGCTTCCATTTCTCGGCGTAAAGAGAAAAACAAGGTGGATGCGTGTGCAGCAAGAGCTCACACGCCCCAAGCCTTCCCTTCCCGGGCAGGGCAGAGGGCGATGCCCGCGCACCGGCGGCTCTCCGGAGTGCCCGGGCACGGCGGCCCCGAGGAGAACCCGGGACCGCCGCGGCGGCACCCCGCCGCCCCCCCACGAGAAGAGCCGCTCACCT
>VZTN01016850.1:60018-73238 GCA_013400515.1 Erpornis zantholeuca
GAACGGGCCGGGCTGCGGGCCCGGGCTGCCAACATTGGGCTTCGCTGTTGGAAAGCGGTTGCCTGAGAAGATAAAAGGAGGCTCTGTCTGTGGAGACAAGCGGGAGAATACACGTAGGGAAGGAGCATTTCCCGGTTGTCCCGGGTTATTACGGGCGTTACGCACAAAGCACGTCTGGCCTGTTCACGGGTGATGGATGTAGTTTTGCGTCGCCAAAACAGGCTTGTGTCACTCCAGTTATATAGAGTGTCACTCTATATATATATATAAAAAAACAACAAACAAACAAACCCCACACCAAAACCTGCCAGATAGCTTTTTAAATCTACTTTATATCAGCGCAAGAAAAGAAAGAATTTATCTTACAGTCTTTGCTTAAGTGAAGACAGTATTCGACAATAAGACTACCGACACACGGCCTGGTATGTTTCTGCATGGTTGTACCTGCAGAAAAAGGGGTTTTTTTTCCTTCTAGAGTGCACGTAGGTCAGCTCAGCGTGTTTCCTGACCGCGCTGTGGCTCAGCGGCCCAGCTGCCGGTGTGTTGTTGCAGGGCGGGGCAGGTAGGAGCAGGTGCCTGCGGAACGGCACACCGACCGAGCCATGGTCGGGAGCCATGGTCCCTCCCTGCTTTCTCCTAACAGGAGCTCATTTCTTTGGGCTACCATTGGGAATATCGTGTAATTGCTTTTGTGGAAAACCTCTAACAAGTTTAGCACATAACAAAGTTACTTCTCATTAATAAAATAACTAAAATTTGCAGAATGTTGGTGCTGCTTTAATGTAGTTGCTTCTATTCAAAAGGAGGGAGGTTTGATTTGTATTATGTCTAAACGCCATTTAACAGTTAGCTCAAGCTACGGTTCTACAGAAAAAATGCCCATTTTTCACATGCACTACATTTGTGTGAGTATGTGTAAAAACCTGCAGTATATTAATGACATCAAGAATATATTCAAATGCTGGAAATGACAGGACACAATTGAAAAACATCACTGTGCTAATTTGTTCCTTTTATTATTATTATTATTTTCTTTGGCCATAAGGTGTATTTAAAGTGCCAACACGGGCTGTATTCCAATGCAAAAGGTCTCATTATTTCAGTTAAAACTTAGTTAGAACCTATGACCAATATTTTCGTACATGGTGAGATTAAGTAGATAATAATTTATAACCTAGATTTTATAAAAGGTTGCAATTTGATATATCTAGCCTACAGTTAAGTGGATGAAGCAGGTTATAAACAACAGCATTCAGGTGGGCAGGACAATGGAGCCAGAATGCCTTTGGGAATATGTGAAATATCCTCTTCATTTCCTGACATATGTTGGGTGATGATATTTTATTTATTGTTGTTTTCACTGTACTTCTAGTTTGTTATCCTGAAATAACCCTTGTGTTTCTTATATTGAACCTGGAAGCATCTGGGTGCTTTCACTTCTCTTTAGCTAAGGTAAAAATTGAGTATTCAGCCCTTCTAATGGGGGTTTAGCACCTTGCTGGACCCTTGCTCCTAGCACACAGTGATGGGGAGGCAATTCCTTGCTACCAGTCCCTCCTGCACAAGGCAGAATACAAGTCCAGCCTAATATTTGTTAATCCATAATAGTCTGCCTAAGTGCAGTTTAGTGAAAAATACTGTGTGGTTTTGTATGGATAAACCATCTCTGTCATCACTAATATTTGCTATTGCAAATTGTTACTGCACAACTCTGGGAAGGTTTGTCCAGTTTGCTACTGATTTGTATGGCGAGTAAAAGCTTTGGACAGAATCCAAACCGTACATTAATATTAATTTAAACTGATGTAAGTTAATGGAGAAGAAACAATAATCAGCAGTTAACAATTGTAGTAAGCTGTCCACTCTAGCCATAGGATTTTCATTTCAAAGACGTCTCTGAGGCACTTGACATCACATATTGTTTAGAGAAAGGAAATTAATTCTTTGCTGAGTTATGTTAAAGAAAAAAATACAGAAAAGTTATGGGCTTGAAAGTGCCAGGAAAAAGATTAGTAAGGCTCTTTAATAGCTGTTTAATAGGATTTTTGAACAGAAAATGAGAGGCTGTAATTAGAAAAGATCTGAAAAAATTATTCTGAATACTAATTTTAGTTTAAAATTAGCAGAAGCATGTAGCATCATGGTATTTTTTATGAAACTGTAACTAAAGGAAGTTAATAACTGTATAACCTGTTCACTTGGTGAGTTTACTCACTTCTATTAATTAAATGTACTTTGTATTGTGTGCCCCATTTATTACATTCTGTGTCATATTTGCTGTGACTGCCAGGGAAGGGTTATGATAAAGTCAGAGGCAATGAAGATGGGTGCTCATCTAACAGGTGCTCCACTCCCTTTGTTCTTTGTATACACATATTCAAATCACATAAGGCAGGGGACAGGATAGGACCTGTTAACTCATTGCTGATTTCCCTAGCAAATAAACCAGCAGCTGCAGGTCCAAACCCTGGCTTACTGCTGAGAAGGAGGCATTTGTATGGGACAGGATGCTTTCATGGAGCCCTTTAGCCAACTTCTTTTGGGACTTACAGTGCAAAATATATTTTCTGCTTGTAGGTAAGAGAAAGTATTAATTATATTTGATTGTCATTGTGGAAATGTGAATTAATTCTATAAGATTTATCTTTAAAAATTTAAAGATATATCTGTTCTATTGTCAGATGTTTTATTTCAGGAAGGCAGCCTAAAATCTTTTCATCAGTGGTAACTTGCTTTATGATTGAAGCTAAAGTTTTAGCAGCTGAACAAAAATGAATGCTATACATAATCTGTATGTAAAATGTGGGCGTTGATTAAATATTTGTAATCTACATTTAAAACTTTGATATTGATTAAATATATATATCATTACATTTTATTAAGTAACATATACATTGTGCATTCTTTTTAACAAGTAAGGCTAGACAGGCTCTGAAACAAAGATTGTACAGAAGCTGTTACACACTTCTTAAAAAATTTATTGACACAGCACTGATAACATTATTTTTCACTTCTTTGTGGTTAATTTATTTATATGTAGTGCCTAAATGTAATTGGTATTGAAACTAAGTTAAGATTTTAGTCAACTGAAGGATGTCTCCCTGTTAATAGTACATTTGTTTGGTGTCTGGGTGCAGTTCTCCTAAGTGTGCATTTGTTATCAATGCAATGGATAAAAAGTAGATGTTCTATGTACTTTGGCAGAAATATCCTGTGGTCAAATGTTAGACAAACTTATTTCTAAAAACTACTGTAATTACCATTTTCTGTATGTAATTGTTTTTGTAAATGTCAATAGAGGAAATATATAATATTATAAATGCAGTGCTTCCTCTAATCATTCAAGAACAATTTTTCTATTATCATCTTTGTGAACCTCACAGTTCTAGCTTACTATAGAGTCACCTAGTTTCCTTGATTTTGAGTTCAATACTTTTTCAAGACCTTTGGATTCATAATGGTTGATGGTTTATATGACGATTATTGGATCTCTTCTTTAAAAATGAAAACTATTTGTTTGATAAAAAGCAGTGACTTTGTGCTTTACCTACTTTACCACTTTATTGGATATTTTTAATTAAAATCCTACAAGAGCTATTGTCATGCAAGCAGAGTGCTTTAGAGTACGTCTTTGTTCACCAGGAAGTCTTACACCCTTACCCATACACATTTTCTAGTAAGGGAAATTGCTGCTCATACTTTATATCATCACAAGAATCAGGTGCATTGGAGACATGACAAAAAGGCCACTGAAGACACTGACCTCTGCAAATAAAATTGAGTCCTGTAACACAGCTCAGTGGAACTTTCTCTTCGGCAAAAATCACAATCCAGGGAAGAGTATGCCTGAGTTTTCCATTATATAAATGGAAGTATAGAAATTGCAACTTCCCTGGACTATTACATCTGAGTTGTTTGGGGGTTTTTTTCATAAATGAACACCCTTGTAAAAAGAGGGGGAAAATATTGTCACTGATCTAGTCACATTTTCACCAAGTTCAGGAGAGCTGAAAGGCTATATGGACCCTGGTAAAAAGCTGTTGAGAATCCAAACTCACTTAGACAAGGAGATGTGCATGTTAAATTTAGAGAATGCTAAAACCTCGCTAGGCAGGTTTCAGTTTATGCCATAAACTCAAAAGTTATGTCATAGTTTTTTATTTAAACTAAAACTGCAGCCCTTGTTTTATGTCAACAACAATTCTGTTGTGCATGCTAATATTGGTGATGGCAAAGTGAGATGGAAGCAAAGCACAGATCACTGAGCTCCAAATGGAGGTCGTTGTGGTACAGCCCTTACGATCATTATTCAAAAGCTAGATTTTGGAATTCCATCGTCATGGTAAAAAGTGTATTATATGTGGAAAGCTGTAAGGATAGGCTTAAATTTTATGGAATTTGTGCCTGATAAATATGAAATTAGTTTGGCACATTGGCTTGATTTTGCTATTAATTCAAGGATTACTCATAGCAGTCTTCAGTTTAAATTAAAAATCAAAATTAGTCTAATACAAGTGAATCATACAAACTTTTAGGCTGGGGAAGACCCCTGAAGAGCATCAAGTCCAGCCATAAACCTAAAACTGCCAATTCCATCATTAAAGCATGTTCCTGAACACCACATCTACACGTCTTTGAACCACCCCAGGGAGGGTGACTCTACCACTTCCCTGGGAGTCCCATTCCAATACCTGACAACACTTTTGGTGAAGAGGATAACCCCCTCAATAAAGAATATTCCAGACTGCAGAAGACATGATCTCTGTGAAGACCAGAATTTTTCCATCACTGCTCCTGTAAAACCCTTGCTTTTGACACACCACCATTATTTAATAACTTGCCCCAGTCTCAGCCTGCCTTCTCCCTTGCCCTGCCAGCCATGGAGAAGCTCCTGTGTGATGTTGGCACTCCACAAAATTACCCCAGCAAAGCCAGAGAGTTATCCAAAGCCACTCCTGAAGGGACTGAGGGGAAAATGGGGTTTCTGCCCTCACCACCTCTGGTCCTGGCTAAAAGAATTTCCTTAACTGTAGATCAAAATCTCTTTCCAAGGCTCTTTCCAAGGCATTACACAACCCAATTTTCCCTTTGAATCAAGTGGGACAAAGTTAGTTTGCAGTGTCTATTCCTACAGTTTTTAACTGCAGAGAAAGTAAGTTTTCCAGCCACTATTATATTTTCTTTGCTCTATTATGCTGTTACCTTCCATACTGGTGGTCCCAGTTATTCTGGTGCTCACAAGATCTGCTTAGGTTTTGTGTTAATTTTTTGCACAAACAGATCTGTGGAAATATTATTTGTTTTCCATATTTTATGATTGCACTGCTTCTGTTACTGGCATGTTGTTCAACAGCACAATCAGCTACTGACAGCTAAATAAACCCATAAATAAAATTGAACAGCATCATGCACAAAGAATGAGTGAGTTTATGGACAGATCTTTTACTTACAGATCTCTCTGTGTTTAAGAGATGTTTTTGACTTTATTCCAGCTGAAGTGGATGGTTATATAATTGGTGGGTTATATGAAATAGATCTCGAGCATTAAGTGAAGGATTTTACTGAGTTACTCTCTTACTCTCTTTTTCAAGTGAACAACAGCAGTTTAAATCTGATATTTACTGTAAGGTTGTCAGGGAGCATATTAATGTCTGAGAAGTGTTAGAACAAACCACAAAATACTTAATCTCCTGTTAACCAGAGTCTGGCAAGCCTCAAAGAATTATGCAGTATTAGAAAATTGCAAGAACAACAGGCTAGAAATACTGTTTAAAAGGGGTAGGGGAGCAGGCTTCAATTTGATGTGCATCATCCATTTTAGGTTTTTCCTCTAAGGAGTTAAGCATGGAAACTTCTCTGTCCTATGTATCCCCCACTAAGCCATTCCACATTTTTTCTACGCTCTTGATTTTTTTTTTACCCTGTTTTCCTCCTATCTCGGCTGAACCCCAGCCAGTCCTTTGCAAATCAAAGTCCATGCAGCCTGAAGCCCTCTGCCCACTTCCTCTTTAGCCCCCATTACTGAGGGCTTGCCAGACTTTCTGTCAAAGGATTTCACTGTCTTTTCATATATTTCTCCATTAGTGTTCTGCAGAATTTTCCTTTGGTTTCCCTGTCATGCCCTCAGAAATGCTGTGAGCTGTCTTTAGCTGAGTGTAATATTGCTCAGCTTTATGAAAAGTGAAGTCAGACACAAAATTACTTTTTTGGGTAGATTCTGTACAGCATTGCTGGCAACCCTTGAGCCAGCCCCCTCACACACCATCTCTGCTCTGCTGCTTTGCATGCCCTTCCAGAGTACCTCTGACATTAAATACTGGCATTACTGCTGCATCTGTAACCATCACTCCCTTTTTGAGTCCCCAACCTGATCCCCAACAAGTTTTCTTCGCAATTACCTCGTGGCAAATTGTGCACTGAAATTTGATCATTCTAACCCAAAAGATATATACAGATACTAAATTATGCTCCTGAGTTGATATTTTTATCTTTTTCTGTCACATAACCTAGGAAATTAGACATAAATGAACCTTTAACAATTTCTGTCATAAAGAATAATGGTGTGAAAGTAGGAATTTAAGAAACAAAGTTATGTCTGCATTATATTAATGAGCACAGTCACATATTTTTCATACATAGCTCCCTCTGCTCTTCCCTACCCACCCACCACTTTCCAGACAGAAATGCATTCCATGTACATCAGCTGGCAAGTTAGTTTTTGGTTACAGGTATTTGGAAGCATGTCAAGAATTGCAAAATCTCAGGTTGGAGGGACCTCAAGTATCATAAGGTCCAACCAAAAATTATCATTAGCAGGAAAAGAATAGATGGTGAATGGTGAAAGCGTTGCATGTTGTCCTGGGCAGTGCATTCTCAGTCTCTAGTGTGTTCTTATGCAGTAGCAGATGGATTACTTAAATCCCAGTTTTCACATTTCTTACTTGTTAGAGGTTTCTTTTTTCCTAGGGCTCTTTAGCACTTGCAGCATGCTTTTCAGCAAGATTGAACACAAATCTGAGCAATCAAACCTGCAACTAGAGTCAATTGGAGCTGCATCTTGAATGTACTAAAATATCTTTATACGTGTTTTGAAAAATCCTCTCTTTAATATTTCAAATTGACTATCCAAAATGAGTCTGTATGTTTAATGTTAATTTTCTCTGGGCTTAAATTCTTCATCTGTAAAGTTCTGTCAGTTAAAATGGTGTTGTGAGATAAGTTCATGGATGTCAATTCTTTACATTGCTGTTCTCATGAGCGCCGTGGAAAAGTTTATGTGAAAATCAATCACTCAGTCCCAAGACTAAAGTTTTAATGGTGTTTTATAAATGTCTTAAGCCAGCACAAGGAAAAATTATTTTAAAAATAGATGAGAAAGACAATAATTAACTGAGGAATGGACTTTTTGCACCGTAACAGAGACAGAATTCTTGGAAAACAGAATTAATAGTGTGGCTGAAAATTTCACTTTTGTGCATATCAACAGCAAATCTTAATTCTGCCAATTTCCTAAGACTGGAATACTTGACTTTTGCAAGCTTAGTATTGTTTCTTGAATTTAGTCTTACAGGTACAAAGCAGTCAGCAATAAAGACAACTGTAAGTAGTTTCAGTCAGACATTCATGAAAATGCTGCTTGTCAGATTTTCAGTCAGTTTCTCAGTATAACTGGCAGAGTACCTAAGAAGCTCCTCTCTATCTGAATCAACTCAGAAAATATCCTATAAACTGAGTGAGCAATCCAAGACTGTTAGTGTAAGACCTAGAAATATTAAATATTTTTAACGGAAAATATTTTATACATTAAAGTAAATGTACATTATCTCATTTTTGTCAAACTTTCAACAGTAAAAGGTCCTTCCCTTGGCTTTTTGTATTGTTTGAGGCTAGAGTTCTGTAGCTAGATCCAGCTTCACTAAGGTTAATGAGCTCTTGTCCATTTATTAGTTAAATACTGAGTTATAACCATGCAAAAAATCTAAGTTTTAGCCTTGAGAGTTTTTTCATAGTGAGAATTTCTCATTTGAGCTTTCCAGGTTTTCCATTTGTGTTTTGGGTTTGCTTATTTGTTTGTTCTTTCATTTTTATGCAGGTATTTGTTCTGCCTTAAAGTTGACAGTACCATCTCATACAATCCATGGTATTGAGGGGCAACCACTTCATCTTACTGTTGACTACAGTTTCAATGCTACAGCTTCGGAAATCCAGATAATTTGGCTTTTTGAGAAGTCTCAAAGTAATCCAAAATACCTGCTTAGCTCTGTAAATCAAAGAGTAGTTCCAGACTTGGAATACCAGCATAAGTTTACCCTTATACCACCGAATGCATCTTTGAGGATTAATCCATTGCATATCAGTGATGAGGGCAATTACATTGTAAAAGTCAATGTCCGTGGAAATGGTACCATAGCTGCAAGTCAAAAGATTCAAGTAGCTGTTGATGGTAAGTTAGGGAAAAATAGTATCTTCATTTTGAAAATAAAATTACAATAGTTTTGAAGTACTGGTTCTCAGTATCCAGTTACAATAGTGTCTCATTTAGTGCAACTGTACATGAATAAATTCTAATAATTAATTTATGTTGTTTGCTGCTGCTGCTGGAGAGACTACTAAAATATATAATCTTTAAGCAATATTAATATATTGACTGTTGTTTCTATATCATAAGGAAAAATATTGAAGAGGTATAGAAACATTTAAGATTAAATTAGACAGACTTGTAAAAAATAAAATTTAAGAAGTTTCTGCTATGCTATCACGAGGATGCATTGAATTTCAAATATGCTTTTTCCCTGAACAACTTTACCTCCTGTAACTAAGAGTAATTGACATTTGCTGGTGACTGTAGCCCTATGTCTGTAAAAGAAGCCCAGATCTGATTTCATAAAGTACTGAACTTCCCTCTTTAGACTCTGCTCTCTGTACTGGGGACTTAAAGAAAGTGGAAATGGAAAAGAATTATCTAAAATTATGGCAAGAGGCTTCTGTAATGTATAGATTATATAGAGGGAACACTGTAACTGTTGGGCTTGGAAGGAATGAGATGAATGATGTCTTGAGGGGACAAAGTTGTAGCTGCCATTTAACTCCCAAATCCATCCTAATTTGCAGACATCCTCATGACTGGATCACCCATATTTCAGTGGTGCCCAGTGTGGGCAAAGCTGGGGGCAGTCCTGCTGAGAAGTCACACACAGTGGACCTTGTCCTGATTTGGGCTCTTTTCATTTCTGTGGACTCAGTGATTTGTATATGAGGCAAGAGGCCGTGGCTCACCTGATTGCAGCCTTTATCCTACTACCAGTAATATAAGCAGTCTGGTTTTATTTATATACTATAACAATTCTTACAGTCTGAGAATATGGCCTTCTTTTTTTAACCTTTAACTACATTTAAGAGATAAAATTTGAAATATGACTAATTTCCAGAGAGAATGATGATTGCTATTGGAATTATCTTGACCATGATGACGGTAATACAATGGCTTGTCACTTTAACAACTCTTTGTATCTCTTTATTTTACAGTTCCAGTCACAAAGCCAACTGTACATACTGAACCAGCTTCAGGGGTAGTGGAGTATGTAGGGAATATTACCCTAAAATGTACAGTGGATAGAGGTACACGGGTAGCTTACCAGTGGATGAAAAATGGGAAGCGTCTCCATGCTGGCCCTAATTATACCTTTTCATCAAACAATGCTACACTTCTAATTGTTCCTGTTGTAAAAGAAGACATTGGGAATTACAGCTGTCTAGTATCTAACCCTGTCAGTGCAATGGAAAGTGAGATAATTGCACCAACCATATATTGTGAGTATATGAAATATTCATTGTTATCTTTGTATGAATTATTTGGCTGGAAGGAGTGCCTCCAAATACGAAAACAGGCAGAAAACAGTTGAGCTTGTTTGTAATCGCTCTAACTTAAAATGGTATAATAAAATTATTTGGTGTTGTGTAGTTATGAAGATCAGTCTCAACTGCAGAATTCAAATAGAAACTTCAAGATTTCCACAGATGTCTTCAGATGTGACTCAAAGGAAAAAAAAATCAGATTTTTATACATAAAAACATTATTAAAAAAGGAGATAACAAACAGTATCAAAAATTGAGCACAGGAAATATCAGGCTGAAGGACTGCTATTAATTGGTTTCCTCAAGATCATTTCAATTCCAGTCCTTTTTAATACTTCCATTAATGGCACCAGAAAAAAGATAGGAAGTATCTCAATGAGCTTCATTTATGACACTAAGTAGGAGCACTGGACAACTTTGACAGAGTAATAGAGCTGGGATGAAATTTGCTAATAAAAATAAATGGGCATGTCCTTTCAGAGAATAAAAAACATGAACTTCTGCTGATAAGATTGAGATTGATTGGAAAATAATCAAGGCAGCGAGCCTGGATGATTGAGCTATCACAATATATCTATGAACTGACAGCACGATTCAGGCATGAGAAGGACATATTTAGTTCTAGGGTAGTGGGAAATGGATTTCCAGCAAGGAAACAAAGGGAATGCTAATGACACAGAGAAGATAAGACCACATATCTGACAATACCACATGCAGTCCCTGCAGATCCCAGAATCCCTGCTGATCTTGAACTGGAAAGAAAAAAAAGAAAGGAATGGAGAAGACACACAGAGACTTCAGTCAGGCTTAGCAAAATTAGAGCTGAAAGAAGTGATTGCATTCCACATCAAATGGGAAACATGAGGGAGTAAGAAGGGTTGCATAAAACCTTTTTTTGCAGAAGAATAAACCATAAGGTAGCAATGTATTTTGACTGGAAATGAAAGCACCTGAGAAACTAATTGAGTCGGAGGAAACAAAGATTGATTTAATCAGCATTCAACAATTATACTATAAATCTTAGGGCATTCTCATTTTGGTCCATGTCAGGCATTCCCAGTGCCTCCTCAATTTTCAAGTAGCACATGCTACACATATGTGACCCTGCTATGCTCTAATCCTCATGTCCTCGGGGGTTGAATTATCCTTCTCAGAGGAGAGCTGAAATTAGACAGGTTAGGACTTACTTTGCCACCAGTCCTATTCAGATATAGCCAGTTTACCCAGGGGCCCAGTGTGGAAGACACAGTGCAAGGACTGGAACTGGATTCCTGTCCAGCCAAGAGCTGGTGCTCATTCCTGCTTTCTCCAGGCTCTGTCATCTGGCAGCTGGTAGGCAGCCCATGCTCAGTTTGTTGTGATTGCCCTACCAACATATTCAGAACCTACATCTCTTACATCTTTAGCTCTTATATTTTCCTCCTCCCCCTTTCATCTCCTTTCATCTCTGAATATCTATTTTTCAACCCTTTATAATTATAACTTGGAAGAATTGGATAAGGGGGCAACTTACATCTAAAGTATGAGGGAGGTCTCCACACTGCACCAGGAGGAGAAAAAGACTGCCTAAATTATCAAAGCTTAACAAGGAAATTGCTAGATATGAGCTGATGTAAGCTTATAAAATTGACAGCAGTGCAGACTTGAAGAAGCAGTTGCAAAGAGTCCTAAACTGGGCAAATATTAATGGAGTTTCCATCTCATTAGACAGAGGAATCATGATACACTGTTCTACAAAGAATTAACCAGCACTGATGGAGCTGTAGCTTATCACTACTATAATTAAAAAAAAATCACATTCTTTCTCAAGGTAGCAGATTTTTATATGCCTGCTTTTGTAGAGTCACAATCTCAGCTCGCTTATGCGCTTAAAGTGCTGAGAACGAGAGCTGAAGGTGTATGAATGCAGTTCCTCTACTGTGTTTCTCACTTTAGTGAGCTGTGAATCAACCTTATACAGGTCACTCTTCAAAGAATACCTACATACAACTTGGGACACTGTTTCCAGCCTGACAGCCTTCTTTCAATGCAATAAAGTCGGGTCAGGCTAGAAAAGCATCTGCTACTCTTGCTACCTTTCAGACAGCTCTGTTAGTTGCACAGCCCATATGAGATTTGAATTTCTGACCTGTTCCACATAAGATTGTCTCCAAAGCACTGATTGCACTGACAGCTATCTGGGACACTTTCTCTGACACTGTGTGTGCCTCAGTCCCAGCTCTGATACTGCTTCCTCCTGTCTTCCTAACTCAATTACATGCATTTTCAGCAATTTTGTAAAATCTTTCCAAGTTCTAAACTGGAAACCTGATTTTTACCTATTGTTTACCAAAATTTTAGAATCTCAAAGTTACTAAAGTGTCCACCTTTCTTGAATCTATTGCTGTTTGAGTGATTGTGATTTACAGCTCTATCAACAACATTGAGATTCACTTTTTCTCCATGTGTTTAAATACTATTGTATTTGCATTTCCAGAATGTCCTTTGCAATTCATCAGAACTGAGGGTTTGCTTTGTGCATAATGTAAAATCTGAAAAAAAAGTATTAAGAGCAAACAATGCATTTCTGAAAGACTGCAAATACATGTCATACTCTCTATATCCAAGTCAGTGATAGGAATTGGGGTCTTACTTCCTGAGCTATACGAAGTCACCTAATTTGGTTCAACCTCTGCCTGCAGAAGTAGTTTGTCTCCCAGTTGTCAATAACAATCCAGAACAGGCCCCGGGATCTCTCTCTGCCATATGTCATTGCTGTGGGGGAGTTACTGGAGGTGATAAAGAAAAGGTCACTCACGGTAAATACCTGCCATCTGCTTGGAAACTGTAACAGTCTCGTAGTGATAGGAGCAATTGGAAATATTCCCACAGAGCAGTAAATTGTTACTCAGAAAGATTGATTTATTATTTTACACATCATTTAGTTAACTGGTTTTACTGAGACAAGACGCAGTTTTCTGTGGAGAACAATACTGGGAAGGGGAAATAGAGCTGAGGGATCCATGAAGGCAGCCATTGTGGGTTTTTACTGAGTATGAAAAGTGTTTTCTAATTAATGTCTTATTAATATTATCCTGCTTCTCCATTAGTTATGATGAAAATGCAGCCTGGATCATGGCTATTGCAGCCATGTGACTCAGAAACAAATTATTTCAAGACTGGAATAAGCTGCTGTCCCATAGGCTGCAGCAGTCACTGTTGTAACTGTGTTGATTGAGTTGAATTTAGCAGACTAAGTGGGATTTTCTTCCTCCAGTCTTCCAAAAGATAGAATATACTTAGTACTACAGTGGGAATGGTTAATTGCCTGCTTTTCAGAATCATCCTTGAAGCTGTGTGTATCTGTCAATTACCCAGTGCTTAGG
>VZTN01016853.1:3201-31366 GCA_013400515.1 Erpornis zantholeuca
CATTCCCAGTGGCTGTTCCCGCTGTTCCCAGTGGCTGTTCCCACATTCCCATTGCCTGTTCCCACATTCCCAGTGGCTGTTCCCACATTCCCAGTGGCTGTTCCCACAATTCCCAGCCTGCCCCCACATTCCCAGTGGGTGTTCCCACATTCCCAGTGGCTGTTCCCACATTCCCAGTGCCTGTTCCCACATTCCCAGTGGCTGTTCCCGCTGTTCCCCAGGTTCCAGTGCTTTAAATCCGCGTGGATGTTCGAGGTGTTCCACCGGGGCTTCTCCTTCCCCGAGAGCTATGGCAGCCTGCGCACGGCGCTGCAGGTCTACGACAAGGAGGTGCAGTGGACCCTGGGCGCCATCCTGTACCGCACTCGCTTCCTGCCCCTCAGGTACCCACGGGAATCCCTCGGGAAGGGCCCTCGGGAGGGGATCTGGCCATGGGAACAGGTGGTGATCCCTGAAATTTTGAATTTCAGACACCATTCCCCGCCCCACCAAAATGGGATCTGATCCCCACCCTGAGCCACGCTGGGATTGGAGCTTTGCCTGTTGTGTCCCTGTGCTCTGTCCCAGCGGTCTCAGAAATCTGGGAAGAGCCTTTGGGAGGGGATCTGGGCATGGGAACAGGTGGTGATCCCTGAAATTTTGATTTTTAGACACCATTCTCCCCCCCAAAATGGGATCTGATTCCCACCCTGAGCCACGCTGGGATTGGAGCTTTGCCTCGAAAACTTGGCCATCATCCCTCTGCTCTTTCCCAGGGGGCTCAGAAATCTGGGAAGAGCCTTTGGGAGGGGATCTGGGCATGGGAACAGGTGGTGATCCCTGAAGTTCTGCTTTTGGACACCATTTTCCCTAAAATAGGTTCTGATCCCCACCCTGAGTCACGCTGGGATTGGAGCTTTGCCTGTTGTGCCCCTGTGCTCTGTCCCAGGGGGCTCAGAAATCTGGGAAGAGCCTTTGGGAGGGAATTTTGGGATGGGAAGAGGTGGTGATCCCTGAAATTTTGATTTTTAAACATCATCCCCCAAAATGAGATCTGATCCCCACCCTGAGCCACATCCAATTGGAATTTCACCTCCAGAATCTCCCCCATTGTGTCCCTGTGCTCTCTCCCAGGGACATCCTCTCAATAATCTGGGAAGAGCCTTTGGGAGGGAATTTTGGGATGCCCGAACAGTGTGGTCATCCCTGAAATTTGTATTTTTAGACACTCTCCCCAAAATGGGATCTGATCCCCACCCCGAGCCACATCCAATTGGAATTTCACCTCCAGAATCTCCCCCATTGTGTCCCTGTGCTCTCTCCCAGGGACATCCTCTCAATAATCTGGGAAGAGCCTTTGGGAGGGGATTTTGGCATGGGAAGAGGTGGTGATCCTTGAAGTTCTGCTTTTGGACACCATTTTCCCCAAAATAGGCTCTGATTCCTACCCTGAGCCATGCTGGAAGTGGAACTCTGCCTCCAAAACTTGGCCATCATCCCTCTGCTCTTTCCCAGGGCTCTCAGAAATCTGGGAAGAGCCTTTGGGAGGGAATTTTGGGATGGGAAGAGTTCATGGTCCCTCAAATTGTGCTTTTGGACACCATTCTTCCCAAAATGGGCTCTGATTCCCACCCTGAGCCACATCCAAATGGAATTTCACCTCCAGAATCTCCCCCACTGTGTCCCTGTGCTCTGTTCCAGGGCTCTCAAAAATCTGGGAAGAGCCTTTGGGAGGGGAATTTTGGGATGGGAACAGCGTGATGGTCCCTCAAATTTTGATTTTTGGACACCATTCCCCCCAAAATGGGCTCTGGTTCCCACCCTGAGCCACGCTGGGAGTGGAATTTTGCCTCCACAGCGTGCCCGTTGTCCTTGTGCTCTTTCCCAGGGCTCTCAAAAATCTGGGAAGAGCCTTTGGGAGGGGAATTTTGGGATGGGAACAGCGTGATGGTCCCTGAAATTGTATTCCCACCCCGAGCCACATCCAACTGGAATTCCACCTCCCCAATCCCTCCCACACTGTGTCCCTGTGCTCTCTCCCAGGGACATCCAGCAGGAGAATTTCCGTGGGAGCCATTCCCGCTGGAGGAGCTTCTCCTTGGGCTTCAACCCCCACCTGTTCTCCGCCTGCTTCCTGGTGGTGCTGCTCTCCATCCTGCTCTACCTGCGCCGCATCCACGGCGCCTCCTCCCCTGCCCTCTGGATCCCGGACAAAATCCCCATCCCACAGAAGCTCCCGGGGCCCCTCTGAGCTTTTTGGGATGCTTGGGAAGGGGAGGTTTCATCCTGGACTCGTTCTGCACTCACACACACACACACAGAGAGAGAAAAAAAAAAGCCATTTTTGCCTCAGGGTTCTTCCTATTTTTTTTTTTTGTCCCCCCCTCCCTCTCGGATCTGTGGGATGAGCTCGGGAAGTGTGGGAGAACGGAGGGAAAAATGCCAAAAAAAAGGGGTTCTGGTGGGAATGCTGCACTTTGGGGTGTGCAGGGGTTGGGGGGAGGAGAGGGTGAGTGGGAGTTCCGATTTTTGGGAGAGGCTGAAATCCCAGGATGAGCGAGGACAGCTGGGATTTGCCACATTCCATCCCTGCCATTCCCTGCTCTCACTTTGGAGTCTCAACAGCAATTCAAGGGTTTCCAAAAATAGGGAAAAAAATCCCTTTTAGGACACTTTATGGGCAACAGCATTCTGGGATTGCTCCTGCCACAGAGAAGGAGAAGAGGATGAGGAGGAATTCCCATTTTTGGGAGAGGCTGAAATCCCAGGATGAGCGAGGACAGCTGGGATTTGCCACATTCCATCCCTGCCATTCCCTGCTCTCACTTTGGAGTCTCAACAGCAATTCAAGGGTTTCCAAAAATAGGGAAAAAAAAATCCTTTTAGGACACTTTATGGGATTTTTCCCTTCTGGAATCAAACCTGTGCTGGAGAAGGAAAATCCCTCACATCCAAGGCTGTGCTTCCATGAAAATCTGCTCCAATCATTTCTGCTCCCTCGTGCCAGCTCCTCCTTTTTCCTCTGAAGTTTTTCCTTGGAAGCTTTTCCTAGGAAGTTTTTCCTCTGAAGTTTTTCCTTGGAAGTTTTTCCTCAGAAGTTTTTCCTCAGTTTTTCCTCAGAAGCTTTGCCCTCCTGCTTTTAATCCTGAATTTCCTGATCATGGAGAGGCCTCCAGAAGCTGCAGGAATGTGAAGAGGACTGGAAAAGCAGAGGAGGATGCAAGCTCCGAGTCCTCTGCTCGTTAATTTATATTCTATTTAAATATAAATTCTACTTGAAAGGAGAATTGTCTGTGATTAAAAGTGGGATTTGTACGAAGCCCTGGGGCTCTGGAGCTTTTATTGGATCCTTTCTCCCACTGGGAATTTTCCTGCTCTTCTAAAAGGTGGGGAAAGGCTGGAAAATGGGAATGTTTTCTTCTTGGAGAGCTGGGTACGTTGATTTTGATTTTTTTTCTCATCATTAATGCAAAAATCAGGATTTTTTAATTGGTTTATGGTCTGGTTTGGGTGTGGGTTTGTCTTTGCACAGGGAATTGAGGCTGGAGCTGCTGAATTCCACCTGAATTTGGGAGCTGAATTCCTGGAATTCCCAGATTTGGGGAGGATTTTGGGGCAGGATCTCACCTGAACGTTCAGAGCTCACAAAATTCTTCCTGCAGTAGAGGAGGATTTGGAGCTGATGAATCAAAGCCCTCGGGGAGAGCTTAAACCTGATTCAGTTTAAATACAAATCTTGATTTAGTGTAAATTTAAACCTGATTCAGTCTAAATTTAAATCTGATTCAGTTTAATTTTAAAACTGATTCAGTTTAAACCTGATTTAGTTTAAATAATTTAGTTTACATTTAAATCTGATTTAGTTTAAATTTAAATCTGATTCAGTTTAAATTGAAATCTGATTAAATTTAAACCTGATTTAGTTTACATTTAAATCTGATTCACTTTAAACCTGATTCAGTTTAAATAATTTAGTTTACATTTAAACCTGATTTAGTTTAAATTGAAATCTGATTCAGTTTGAATTTAAACCTGATTTAGTTTAAATCGAAATCTGGGAATCCTTGGATATTTTTGAGTGAGGGATGAGAAAATCCAGGGCTGGAACTGGGGTTCAGACTCCCAGAACTAATAAGAATTATCACAAAACTGAGAATTAAGAATTATCACAAAACTGAGAATTAAGAATTATCACAAAACTGAGAATTAAGAATTATCACAAAACTGAGCTGCCAATGCTTCCAGAGCCTGAACTCTCTGCTCTGAGCACCCCAAAACTCCACATTTAGGCTTGGATTAAAAAAAAAAAAACTCTGTGGGGTTGGGAATTCCCAGGTGGAAGTCCTGGGGTCTCTGATCCAGCAAGAGGGGAAAAAAAAGGCCAAAAAAGCCATTAAAATGAGATAAAAATAAAATAAAAATTTTGGAAAAAATGGGAAATGGGAATGGTTTGGCACTAAAATAAATTTCCTTTTGGTGCTGTGAGGATCATGGAATTTTGGGTGGGAGGGACCTCAGACCTCCCCTGTGCCGTGGGCACCCCCGGGCAGGGGCAGCTCCCCCAGCCCAGGCTGCTCCCAGCCCATCCCAGCTGAATTTCCCAGGATTTCTGGAGGGGTTCCCACTCGGAGGGCGATGCCCAAGTGCCTCCCTGGGCATTGCCCACCCCAAATCCCTGGAAGTGCTTCTGGAGCTGGAACCATCCCGTGGGAAGGGTTTGGGAATCCTGCTCCTTCCTCCTCCCAGTCCCACCTGGAGTGACCCCAAAATCCCAATTCTGGGTTTTCTTCTCCTTCCTTTTTCCTCCCTGTTTCTCCCCAGCCTGGGTTTGTGGGATGGGTGCTCTGCAGGAGGAGGAAGGATTTGGTGGCAACTCCTGAGGAGGAAATGAACCCCAAATGATTCCTCAGAGCTTCTGGGGGCTCCCTGCGAAGGAGAAAACCCAAAGGAATTCTTTCCTTCCATCCCTTGAGATTCCTGTGGGATTTTCAGTCCCAAATGATCCCCGTGAAGGAGAAAACCTAAAGGAATCCTTTCATCCCTTGTGATTCCTGTGGGATTTTCAGTCCCAAATGATTCCTCAGAGCTTCTGGGGGCTCCCTGCGAAGGAGAAAACCCAAAGGAATTCTTTCCTTCCGTCCCTTGAGATTCCTTTGGCATTTTCAGTCCCAAATGATCCCCGTGAAGGAGAAAACCCAAAGGAATGCCTTCCTTCCATCCCTCGTGATTCCTGTGGGATCCTCACCTGCTCCCACTGGTGCTCCTCGGATTCCCAATCCACCACGGGAATGTTGATCTCTTTGGGGTTTCCTGCACTAACAGAGTTCATTTTCCTTCTCCTGCTCCTTTCTCCAGGTGTTTTAGGGGCAGGGAGGGCACGGAGGGAGGGCAGGGAACGATCCCAAAACTTCACTGCCCTTAAACCTGTCCCTCTTCTTTCCGCTGTGGATTTTCTGCGTGGAAAGCGCCCTAAAAACGTCCCCAGATGGGAGCAGTGGGTGCGGGACCCGCGGGGAGGGCCGGGAATGAGGGAGAGGGAGCGCAGCTCGGCAGCCCCGGGAACGAAAGGGTTCGTGTCCCGCGGCTCGGGGGGAGGAGAGGCTCGGCAGCAGCGCGGCTGGGGCGGGGGCACCGCGGCCCTCCCCGATCCCATTGTCCTTCCCGAGGTCCCATTGTTATTCCCAAAATCCTGTTATTCCCGAGGTCCCGTTGTTATTCCCGAGGTCCCATTGTCGTTCCCGAGGTCCTGTTGTTATTCCCGAGGTTCCATTGTCATTCCCGAGGTCCTGCTGTCCTTCCCCAATCCCATTGTCATTTCCGAGGTCCCATTGTCGTTCCCGAGGTCCTGTTGTTATTCCCGAGGTTCCATTGTCATTCCCGAGGTCCTGCTGTCCTTCCCCAATCCCATTGTCATTTCCGAGGTCCCATTGTCGTTCCCGAGGTCCTGTTGTTATTCCCAAGGTCCTGCTGTTCTGGGCCATTGTTGCTACCAAATAACGCGTGAAGGTCCCGGAGAGTCGGAACGAGCCTGGAGGGCTCCGCGTGTCCCTGTCCTGGTGTCCCTTCCCTGTCCCTTCCCTGTGTCCCTGTCCTGTGTCCCTGTCCCTTCCCTGTCCCTTCCCTGTGTCCCTGTCCTGTATCCCTGTCCCTTCCCTGTCCCTGTGTCCTTTCCCTGTCCCTGTGTCCCTGTCCCTCTCCCTGTCCCCATCCCTGTTCCTGTCCCTGTCCTTGTCCCCATCCCGGTTCCCGCCTGTCCCCATCCCTGGCAGAGGGAATCAGCCCAAGCAGGTTTTCCTCAAGGGCTGAGGAGGGATTTGGGATTTCCTGGGAGTGCAGGACCCCGGGGCTGTTCCCGAGCCTCCTCCCCCTTCCCTTCCCGATCCCGCTCAGTTCCTCTCTCTGCTCCTGGAGGAGCCTTTCCTTTCCCAGACTGCATCCCGAGGGAGAGGAGAGTTCCTGCAGGGCCCGGGGTGCCTTCCCTGGATCCCCCCTGGCTCCCATCCCTGGATCCCATCCCTGGATCCCACCCCTGGCTCCCATCCCTGGATCCCATCCCTGGATCCCATCCCTGGATCTCACCCCTGGATCCCCCCCTGGATCCATCCCTGGATCTCACCTCTGGATCCCAAACCTGGATCCCCCCCTGGATCCCCCCCTGGATCCCCCCTGGCTCCCATCCCTGGATCCACCCCTGGATCCCATTTCTGGATCCCGTCCCTGGCCGAGCCCCGCCTTAGGAAAGGACTTTTGCCACCTAGCGGGAAGGGATGGGAATCCTCCGGGCCCTCTTATCCCTCAGGAAAGGCCAAACGCAATCCCCAATCCCAGATTTTCCCTGGGATGTGCTCACGCCGCTGCCTCCCGCTGGATTTCTCCCTCCCTTGCTTCCTGGGAATTCGCTCTCCNTCGCCCCCTGTCTCCTTCCCCTGTCCCTCTGTCCCTGTCCCTCTCCCTGTCCCCATCCCTGTTCCTGTCCCTGTCCTTGTCCCCATCCCGGTTCCCGCCTGTCCCCATCCCTGGCAGAGGGAATCAGCCCAAGCAGGTTTTCCTCAAGGGCTGAGGAGGGATTTGGGATTTCCTGGGAGTGCAGGACCCCGGGGCTGTTCCCGAGCCTCCTCCCCCTTCCCTTCCCGATCCCGCTCAGTTCCTCTCTCTGCTCCTGGAGGAGCCTTTCCTTTCCCAGACTGCATCCCGAGGGAGAGGAGAGTTCCTGCAGGGCCCGGGGTGCCTTCCCTGGATCCCTCCCTGGATCCCATCCCTGGATCCCATCTCTGGATCCCATCCCTGGCTCCCATCCCTGGATCTCATCCCTGGATCCCCCCCTGGCTCCCCCCCTGGCTCCCCCCCTGGCTCCCATCCCTGGCTCCCATCCCTGGATCCCATTTCTGGATCCCATTTCTGGATCCCGTCCCTGGCAGAGCCCCGCCTTAGGAAAGGACTTTTGCCACCTAGCGGGAAGGGATGGGAATCCTCCGGGCCCTCTTATCCCTCAGGAAAGGCCAAACGCAATCCCCAATCCCAGATTTTCCCTGGGATGTGCTCACGCCGCTGCCTCCCGCTGGATTTCTCCCTCCCTTGCTTCCTGGGAATTCGCTCTCCCCGTGCTTTTTGCGGGAAAAATTTCATTTTCCCTATCCCATCCTCATCTCCCGGGGGAGCTGCAGGGCGGGAATCCCTCGGGAATCCATCGGGAATCCCTCGGGAATCCCTCGGGAATCTGGGAATGGACGCGGCTCGGATCTTCTGTGCCTCCTGCATTTGTCAGGAGCGAAAATCGCCAAGGGGAATTCGCCTTTCAGCCTCTGCTTCCTTCACTCCCGGCTCGTCCCTGAGGAATCCCGGACTGGGAATGGGAAGTGCTCGTTGGGTGCTGAGTTTTTCCTTGTTCCAGGAATTCCAGCGGCTCCCATTCCAGCCCCGGACACTCCAGCGCTGGTCGAGCTCCCCCCACCCCTTTCCCGAAAGGTTAGGGAGGGAAATAAAGGAGGATTTGCTTTCTCTGGGAATGTGCTGCTCTTGTGCCTGGAACCATCCCTGAGCCCCAAGTGCTCCTGCTGCCAGGATTTCTCTGGGATTTGGGATTTGGGCTTTCCCCCACCTTGGAACAGCTTTTCCATAGGTTTGGATAATGGGAGGCTGCCCCTGGGTCCCTGGAAGTGCCCGAGGCCAGGCTGGAATAACCTGGGATAATGGGAAGTTCCCTGCCCGTGGCAGGGCTGGGAGGATGAGATGATTTTTTGTCCCTTCCCACCCAAACCATTCCCTGATTCCAAGCTGGAGAAATTCCCATAAATAGGGATTAAACACAAAAATCGCTTTTTGGAAAGGAAGCATTGATTTATTCCTCCAGCTCTGTGAGATTTCTCAGCCTTTGGGTTGAGAACATTTGGAAGGAATATTCCCATTTTTCCAGCGGATTCCTATGGGAAAGGATTTTCCAGCAAGCCCTTCCCTGGCACACATGGATCCATCCATCCATGGATTCCCCTCTGGGATATTCCCACACAGCAATTCCAACTATTACTGAGGATTAAAAATTCCATTTCAAACCTCTCCAATCACCCACAGCAGGAAATTCCCACTGGATCCGTCGGGTGTGAAAAGAGCCAAATGTCACCGAAATTCCTGCAGATTTTTGGGCATCTCCGGGATAATCTCTGCAGGGAACAGCTCTCAGGGAGCTGCTCCCGGGGTTGGAGAGGTCGAGTCGCCCCACGGAGTCTCCAGGAGGCTCGGGAGGCAATGAGCCTTTCCCAAGGAACTGGGAATTAGGGAATTAAGGTTGATTAGAGTGCCCAGCAGCCCGTGCCCCATTTCTGGGAGCAGGGAGCGTGACTGGGACTGCTCGGCCCAAGCCGAGGAGAGTCCTGAGGGCAGGAAAAAAACACCTGGAAAGGGACGAGCCCTGGAATCAGGGGGCTCCGGCTGGAATTGGGATTTGTGCAGGGATTTGGGGTGAAAAAATCCATGTGTGGAGTCACTGCTGCTGAAAATCGGGATCCGCTCTCATGGAGCAGGGACCTGGCAGTGCTTTCCCTCTTCCCAACATCCAACCGGAGCAGATTTTTTTTTCCCCTGAGTGGCTTTTCCTGGTGATTCCGAGCCGTTTTCAAACCACTTTTCCTCCCCCGGAGTGCTTTTCCCTCGGTCCTAACCAGCTGCGGGATGAAGGGGGCAGCAAATTCCCTGAATCCAGCGCGGATCCTGGAGGAGCTGCGCCGGATTCCTGCTGGATGGTTCGTTCCATCAGCTGGAATTTTTCACGGCTGTATCCTCGCCCGACCCGCGCGGGGCTGGGCTGGAGGCAGCCACAGACACATCCCTGCCCCGGCCTCACTCCCAATTCCCGCCTGGAATTGCTCCCTGGAGCTTCTCCCGGGACACCTCCTCCCCCTGATGTCCCCGAGCTCTGCCCAGGGATCCTGATCTAATTCCCAGGGTTTGTCCTCTTCCCTGAGAATTCCTGGTGCAGGGAAAGGGCCTCAGAGCTCATCCCATCCCCATCCCTCCAGCCTGGCCTTGGGCACTGCCAGGGATCCAGGGGCAGCCACAGCTCCTCTGGGAATTCCATCCCAGCCCTGAGCCACCCTCATATTGAGAATTCCTTCCCAAAATCCAACCTACATTTCCTCTCTTTCATTTGACCCCATCACTCCTTGTCCCCCAGCTCCTGAGGAGGATTCCCTCTCCACTTCCCAGGTTTTCCCTTTCCTCCCCACATGGAAGTGCCATGAGCTCTCCCCACAATACCCAGGATCATTCCCATCTTTCCCATCCCATGCCAGGGACACCTCCCACTGTCCCAGGCTGCTCCAGCCTGGCCTTGGGCACTGCCAGGGATCCAGGGGCAGCCACAGCTCCTCTGGGAATTCCATCCCAGCCCTGAGCCACCCTCCCAGACAGGAATTCCTTCCCAAAATCCCGTTTATTCCCTTTAATGCTGGTGCCCAATCCAGTGCAATTCCCCTTCCCAATAAAAGGTGCCACCAGGATGTGGGAATTGCTCCCAGAGGAGCTGGAATTGGACCAAACTCAGCTTTTCCAGTGGTTGGGGTTGAGGAGGTGGAGTTGGGCCCTGAAGCAGGAATTCCCTGGTGTGGATAAATTGTTTGGGAAGCGATGGAAAAGCTGGGAGAAGGGAGAAGCCTCCAACAGGAATGTCCCTGTAGGGGACATTGATGGAATTGTGTCTGGAGTTGGGAATTAAGACCTGGAATTTTTAATCCTCGTTAATAGGATGAGGTTGGAATTGCTGTGTGGGAATATCCCAGAGGGGAATCCATGGATGGATGGATCCATCTGTGCCAGGGAAGGGCTTGCTGGAAAACCTTTCCCATAGGAATCTGCTGGAAAAATGGGAATATTCCTTCCAAAGTTACCTTTGGGAATGCTTTTCCTTCTGTGCCTTCCTCCCAACTCACTGGAAAACACCCAGGGCCAGAGCTGGGGAGAAAATGCCAGGAAATATTTTGGAATCTGGGAAATGCTGACGCCTCAGAAAGTGCTGCTGCCCAAAACTGGGTCAGGAGAGCAAATTCCAGGTTCTTTTCAGGGATTTAAATCCCATTTGGTTTCCTGTTGTTTTCCTGCTTAAAGCAAATGGGAACAAAGAGAATTTTTAGGATGAATCAAACTCCTGGATAAATGAGGAGTTTAAACCCACAGCCTCCCCTGGCTGAGGGCACAGCCGAGGTTCAGTGGCCTCAGGACCATGTGGGATTGATCCAGTCCTGGTTTTTGGGAGAAGAACTGGGAATTCTCCAACCCAGGATTTGTTATTTTTCCATGAGGAATCGTTTCGAGTCCTTGGGACAACTGAGGAGTATGGAGTAACTCCAGGATAAGTTTGGTTTAATTAAGCTTAAAACTTTTTAAACTAAAATAAGCTTAATTTAATTTAATTAAGGCGTGAGTTTAAGGAACTAGGGAGCACCTGGAAAAGCTGCAGGGTCAGAGGTGAGGGAATCCTGGGTGAGTGAGCCCCTGCCCCTGGCTGGGCTGTTCTGTCNCCAGTGCAATTCCCCTTCCCAATAAAAGGTGCCAGCAGGATGTGGGAATTGCTCCCAGAGGAGCTGGAATTGGACCAAACTCAGCTTTTCCAGTGGTTGGGGTTGAGGAGGTGGAGTTGGGCCCTGAAGCAGGAATTCCCTGGTGTGGATAAATTGTTTGGGAAGCGATGGAAAAGCTGGGAGAAGGGAGAAGCCTCCAACAGGACTGTTCCTGTCAGGGTAGCACTGATGGAATTGTGTCTGGAGTTGGGAATTAAGGCCTGGAATTTTTAATCCTCGTTAATAGGATGAGGTTGGGATTGCTGTGTGGGAATATCCCAGAGGGGAATCCATGGATGGATGGATCCATCTGTGCCAGGGAAGGGCTGGCTGGAAAATCCTTTCCCATAGGAATCTGCTGGAAAAATGGGAATATTCCTTCCAAAGTTACCTTTGGGAATGCTTTTCCTTCTGTGCCTTCCTCCCAACTCACTGGAGAACACCCAGGGCCGGAGCTGGGGAGAAAATGCCAGGAAATATTTTGGAATTTGGGAAATGCTGACGCCTCAGAAAGTGCTGCTGCCCAAAACTGGGTCAGGAGAGCAAATTCCAGGTTCTTTTCAGGGATTTAAATCCCATTTGGTTTCCTGTTGTTTTCCTGCTTAAAGCAAATGGGAACAAAGAGAATTTTTAGGATGAATCAAACTCCTGGATAAATGAGGAGTTTAAACCCACAGCCTCCCCTGGCTGAGGGCACAGCCGAGGTTCAGTGGCCTCAGGACCATGTGGGATTGATCCAGTCCTGGTTTTTGGGAGAAGAACTGGGAATTCTCCAACCCAGGATTTGTTATTTTTCCATGAGGAATCATTTCGAGTCCTTGGGACACTGAGGAGTGTGGAGTAACTCCAGGATAAGTTTGGTTTAATTAAGCTTAAAACTTTTTAAACTAAAATAAGCTTAATTTAAATTAATTAAGGCGTTAGTTTAAGGAATTAGGGAGCACCTGGAAAAGCTGCAGGGTCAGAGGTGAGGGAATCCTGGGTGAGTGAGCCCCTGCCCCTGGCTGGGCTGGTTTTGTTTCTTTTTCCAGACTCCACACCAGGAGAGAAAGGAGTCACAAGTGCAGCTTCTGTTTTTAGTGTTGTTTATTCAGTTTTTATCTCATTTTCTGCCTGCACCTGAACTCAGCACTGCCAGAATCACTGCAGAATGGGCACAAGGCCTTGAGCACAGAATGTTTTAAAGACTTTTTACCCAATTAACAGCTCCAACCTAAGATATTTTCAGCAGTGCACCAATAACTATTAATCCTAGTTCACACATTTCTTCTACCTCAAACCCATCCTAGCAATCCCTCAGTGCCACCAGCACAGCAGGGATGGAGGAGAAGGAGAAGCAGGAAAGACCCAGGGCCCCCACCCTGAACCCTCCATGTTTGTCCCCATTCACCTCCACACCACAAACCCCAAAACTCTGATTTTTCACCCTGGGATAAACTAACTCCAATCTGTCTCACACTCTCCATGCTTGCAGTTCATCCCAAAGTGTTGGGATGTTTTTTTGGGGGCACAGATCCAAGGCTGTGTCCCCCTGGGATGTCAGGGGAGGGTCCCAGACCCTCCTGAACACCAGGAAAAGTTTCCCAATTTTCCTGAACTCCAACACCCGGGAGGTGACAGCAGTGCCAATTCCAGGATGCTGGCGCGGAACTCCTTGGAATTGCGGGGATGGAATCCCCCGGGGGAGCCCTTAACCAACCCCAGCGTTTATTCACCCCGAGATAAAACATTCCCCATTCCTAATCCCGGTATTTTTTTTGGGAAAACGCTGCCGCCTGGCCCCGCTGTGCCCCCGCTCGGCGCTCGGGAGGAGCTGCGGGGGGAGGCTCCGGGGAGTGGTTTCGGAGCGAGCCCCAGTGAAATTGGGCAGGAAGCGGCAGCTCCTGGCCGCTCCTGCCCTGCCCTGCCCGCGGGAGGATTTTTCCAGCGCGGAGCCCGGGAGGGAAGAACTGAATGCAGCAGGGACGGGGCTGAGCTCCCCCCCCAGCACTAATCGAGGTAAATTCGGTGCCGCGAGCCGCATTTGGGTTTTTATCGCCCCAAAACGAGAGCGGCTGAGCGAGGAATTTAAACATTCCCCAGCTTTTCTTTCTTTCGGGGCTGAAAGTTTCGTTTTTCCCTCCTTCCCCTCGGACGATTTTCCTCGCTCCCACAGGGATGTTGAGGCAGAAAAACCGGGAAAGGAGGGATAAAAATTGATATTTCTCCTGATCTCTGTCCCCCCCCCGAGGGGGTTTGGCAGCGCCGCGGTGCCGAAGATTTTCGGGGGCACTTTTTAAAGTGGCCGAGCTGGAGATTTTCTCCCTTCTTCTCTCCCCCAGCCTTTCCCGGCTGGAATTAGAGAAGTGTTGCAAACACTCCGCGAGTTCGGGCAGTGCCTGAGCCGGGAGAGTGTTCAAACATTCCGGGTTTTTTCCCGAATTTCGAGCAGAAAATCGCCGCTCGCGCCGTCAGCGCCGGGGAAATGTCACCCGGGTAAATCCGGGAGGATGCTGGAGTTCTCCTCCTTGGATAATTCCCGTTTTTTTTTTTTCAGAGGAAAAGCTCCTCTTTTGGGGGAGCAGATGTTTGGCAGAAGGTGCCAAATATGAACTTAATTAAGGATTTTTTTTTTTTTCTGCTGTCACCGCTGGGCACTCGGAGCCTTCCAGCAACTCCCTAAGAGCTGTTTTATCCCGGGATAACTCCGGGATGTCCACCGGGCAATCTGCCCCGGAGAAACGCGGGATGTTCAACCCGAGCCGGGCTGAGCTCACTAATAAACCCTCGCGGCTGATGTTTCCCCCCCCCCCAATTCATTCCTGTTGCTAATTAAATTAATTAATCGCTTTAAGATCCAAGCCCGAGATAGTTTGGAATATTAGAGAGGAAGATCCAAGTTTAAAAATCCTTGAAAACAATTCCTCACCTCCACAATGAGCTCCCGGGGGTGACATCGCTTCCCATTTTTCCTGGCTCCAGGTTGGAAAATCCTAACTTTAGGGCTTCCCTTTCCCAGTTTTCCTTCGCACTGAGCCACCCACGGTGGAGGAATTTCCTGGCCTGGGGGGTAGGGAGCTGTTAAAAAACCTTTGAGTGGAATAAAAAGGTGAATTGCTGGAATATCCGAGCGCTCGGGGAGGGAAGCAGAGCTGGGAGCGAGTCCTGGCTGCTCCGGGAGGGAATTCCGATATCCTGCCCCCGAGGGCCCGAGGATGCTGGGAAGCATCCCAGAAAATGAGTTCTTAAAAGGGAATTTAATCCCTACCTCGGGGGTGCCGAGGCTCCGGATCCCTCTCCAGTCAAGGCCAGCGGGAGATTTTGGGTGCAGAAAGGAGAATTTTAGGGAAAAAACTTCAGGGAATTCTCGAGAGCCTGGAAAAGCCCCCGGGAGTGCAGAGTTTTGATGTTAGTGCCTTCAGCAGGGTGATTTCATGGAAACCCCAAGGGTTTCCCTGGAATTGCCTCATTTTACTGAGCCCCAAAATGCTTTCCCAGAACTGGAAAAGCTCTGGGATTTTTATCCATGGTTTGGTTCCCAAATTCATTGTCCTTTCCTCTTTCCTTTCCTCTTTCCTTTCCTCTTTCCTTTCCTCTTTCCTTTCCTCTTTCCTTTCCTCTTTCCTTTCCTCTTTCCTTTCCTCTTTCCTTTCCTCTTTCCTTTCCTCTTTCCTTTCCTCTTTCCTTTCCTCTTTCCTTTCCTCTTTCCTTTCCTCTTTCCTTTCCTCTTTCCTTTCCTCTTTCCTTTCCTCTTTCCTTTCCTCTTTCCTTTCCTCTTTCCTTTCCTCTTTCCTTTCCTCTTTCCTTTCCTCTTTCCTTTCCTCTTTCCTTTCCTCTTTCCTTTCCTCTTTCCTTTCCTCTTTCCTTTCCTCTTTCCTTTCCTCTTTCCTTTCCTCTTTCCTTTCCTCTTTCCTTTCCTCTTTCCTTTCCTCTTTCCTTTCCTCTTTCCTTTCCTCTTTCCTTTCCTCTTTCCTTTCCTCTTTCCTTTCCTCTTTCCTTTCCTCTTTCCTTTCCTCTTTCCTTTCCTCTTTCCTTTCCTCTTTCCTTTCCTCTTTCCTTTCCTCTTTCCTTTCCTCTTTCCTTTCCTCTTTCCTTTCCTCTTTCCTTTCCTCTTTCCTTTCCTCTTTCCTTTCCTCTTTCCTTTCCTCTTTCCTTTCCTCTTTCCTTTCCTCTTTCCTTTCCTCTTTCCTTTCCTCTTTCCTTTCCTCTTTCCTTTCCTCTTTCCTTTCCTCTTTCCTTTCCTCTTTCCTTTCCTCTTTCCTTTCCTCTTTCCCTTCCCTTCCCTCCAGACCATTCCCAGGCCAGTTTCAAACCCCAGCTCCCAGTTCCAGGCACTGGGATGATCCCAGATTCTTCCCAGATCCCTTTTTTTTGGCACTTTCTGCCCCACATTTCCCCTTCCCGTCGGAAAAAAATTCACCCTGGGAGGAGGAAAATTACAGCTCCTGACCCCCAGCGATGCCCATGGAAGTTTGTTATTCCAAGGGATTTTTCCCAGGAATAACAACAGCCTGGCTTGGAGCCTTTCTGTCCCTCTGGTGGATTAGGGAGTGTTAATTAATGTGGATTAGGGAGTGTTAATTAAGACAGCATCACCCCGAGGGTGAGGAATGATCTCCTCCTCCTCCTCGGAAAACTCTAGTTTCCACCTGGAAACTGCACCACAGGAATTTGGGATGTTCAATCCCCACCCCGAATCCCTCTCTGGGATCAATTTTCCCCTCCCATGAGTTTTTGGGGTTTAATTTGAGCTGATGTTGATGTGTGGAGATAAAAATGAAAAAGATCTGAGGACCAGGAGAGTTAAAAAAATTACAGAGATCCTGGTTTGGAAATCTGGGAATGTGGCAGGAAAACTTTTTCCAATCTCTCTAAGGAGAAATTTATCTCTCTAAGGAGAGATTTTTCTCCTTAGGGAGAATTTTTTTCTCCATAAGGAGGTTTTTTTTTCCCCCCATAAGGATATATTTATAAGGAATATTGATGTTTTTAAGGATAAATGCCCTAAAATTTCCCAGGGCACAGCAATTTTTCCAGGGAACACCACCCAGATCCGCAGCCAGCACCTTTCCTGGGGGGCTCAGCTGAGCAAAGCTCCCAAATCCAGGCCAAAATCTTCTCAGATCTCCCTCAATCCCTGTTTGCTCCCAGTTTCAGCCTCTTGGGACACCCCAAAAGCTCTCCCGGGATGGGAGCAGCTCCTCCTCCATGGCACAGCTCTGGAGGTTCCTGATTTCCAAGCTCTCTTCCCTTTGCCTGGAGTGGGAGCAGGAACTGAGATGTGGATTGGGACATTCCCAGGCTCCAGACCAGCTCCAGTCCTGGCTGCTCCAAGGACTTGGGAACAGGAACCAGGAATTCCCAACTCATCACGACCTGCAGCGGTGGGGAAAGGGGGAGTGGGCTTGAGCGGAGAGGGGGGAAATTCGGGAAGGAATTCCTGGCTGGGAGGGTGGCTCAGGGCTGGGATGGAATTCCCAGAGGAGCTGTGGCTGCCCCTGGATCCCTGGCAGTGCCCAAGGCCAGGCTGGAGCAGCCTGGGACAGTGGGAGGTGTCCCTGGGCATGGCAGGGGTGGAATGAGATGAATTTAAGGTCCCTTCCCACCCAAACCATCCTGGAATTCTCAGCTCTAATCAAACACTGATGAAAAGGGCCTCGATCAGGGAATGTTCACACGGATTTTTCCAGGGTTTTAAATCCTTCTCTTTGCTCCCTGCCTGCTGCAGTTCCCCTCCTGGCTGGCAAACATTCCCAAACACCCTGGAATGAGCTCCCAAGGGCAGCAGTGGAGCCTCCATCCCTGGGAATTCCAGGAGCACCTGGAAGAGGCCCTGGGGATGTGCTTTGGTGGCCTGGACTCGATGGTCCAAAAGGTCTTTTCCAAACTTCGCCATTCCATGGCTCTCTGAGCTTTTCCAGAGCTTTTATCCACCCAGGAAATCTCTGCTCTGACGTTGTTCCCTCGGCTCTGGATCTCTGCTGGACATCAGGAATTGCTGCCTCTGCTCCTGCCAGGCTCAGGTTTTGGGAGTGGGAGCCAAAAGGGATTTAATCCATGGGGATTTAACCTTTGGGACCTCCTCCTGTGGCAGGGCAGGGACTGTGGGGGTGATGGGATAAAGTATCCAAGATCTTACCCCAGGGAGTGGCAAGGTTTTATTCCCTCCAGTAACTCCGAACTGGACAATGACATCATTTATTCCCTTCAATAATGCCAGAATAATTCCACCAGGGGAGATCAGGCTGGAGAATTCCTCCCGTGGCACCGGGAATTCTGCCGGCATCCCCGGGAATGCACCTGGGGCGATGGAGCGTGGAGCTGGGAATGGGGGGAGCGGCATTCCCGGGATTGCCGAGCTCCGAGGCACAATCGGGATCATTGTCGCGCTCCCGAGGGCTGCGGAGCCATCCTCGGCCACAAAGAGCTCCCATCCGGCATTCCAGACTTGCTTTGTTGTCTGCACGAGGATGGCACAGGGAAGCTCCCGGGGATTTTCCGAGCTCAGTCGTGTCCTGGTGCTCGGATGGGAATGAGGAGGGGAATTTGAGCCGGGATTAGGCTCGGGAGAGGAGCGGGGTCTGTCACACCTTGGGAGCTTTGGGAGGTCCAGGAAAAGGAAGAAAAGGGATTTTTATAGGGGCAGAGGGAATGGTTTGGGTGGGAATTGCTCTGGATTCCTCCTCCCACCCGCGCTGCCACGGCAGGGATTCCAAGGGTTAAACCCCCATGGATTAAATCCCTTCACGCTCCTAAAAATCTGAGCCACAAAGGACACAGGGAATGGTTTTAAACTGCCAGAGGGCAGGGATGGATGGGAGATTGGGAAGGAATTCCTATCTGGGAGAGGCTGGGATGGAATTCCCAGAGGAGCTGTGGCTGCCCCTGGATCCCTGGCAGTGCCCAAGGCCAGGCTGGAGCAGCCTGGGANATTTGAGCTGATGTTGATGTGTGGAGATAAAAATGAAAAAGATCTGAGGACCAGGAGAGTTAAAAAAATTACAGAGATCCTGGTTTGGAAATCTGGGAATGTGGCAGGAAAACTTTTTCCAATCTCTCTAAGGAGAAATTTATCTCTCTAAGGAGAGATTTTTCTCCTTAGGGAGAATTTTTTTCTCCATAAGGAGTTTTTTTTTTCCCCCCATAAGGATATATTTATAAGGAATATTGATGTTTTTAAGGATAAATGCCCTAAAATTTCCCAGGGCACAGCAATTTTTCCAGGGAACACCACCCAGATCCGCAGCCAGCACCTTTCCTGGGGGGCTCAGCTGAGCAAAGCTCCCAAATCCAGGCCAAAATCTTCCCAGATCTCCCTCAATCCCTGTTTGCTCCCAGTTTCAGCCTCTTGGGACACCCCAAAAGCTCTCCCGGGATGGGAGCAGCTCCTCCTCCATGGCACAGCTCTGGAGGTTCCTGATTTCCAAGCTCTCTTCCCTTTGCCTGGAGTGGGAGCAGGAACTGAGATGTGGATTGGGACATTCCCAGGCTCCAGGCCAACTCCAGTCCTGGCTGCTCCAAGGACTTGGGAACAGGAACCAGGAATTCCCAACTCATCACGACCTGCAGCGGTGGGGAAAGGGGGAGTGGGCTTGAGCGGAGAGGGGGGAAATTCGGGAAGGAATTCCTGGCTGGGAGGGTGGCTCAGGGCTGGGATGGAATTCCCAGAGGAGCTGTGGCTGCCCCTGGATCCCTGGCAGTGCCCAAGGCCAGGCTGGAGCAGCCTGGGACAGTGGGAGGTGTCCCTGGGCATGGCAGGGGTGGAATGAGATGAATTTAAGGTCCCTTCCCACCCAAACCATCCTGGAATTCTCAGCTCTAATCAAACACTGATGAAAAGGGCCTCGATCAGGGAATGTTCACACGGATTTTTCCAGGGTTTTAAATCCTTCTCTTTGCTCCCTGCCTGCTGCAGTTCCCCTCCTGGCTGGCAAACATTCCCAAACACCCTGGAATGAGCTCCCAAGGGCAGCAGTGGAGCCTCCATCCCTGGGAATTCCAGGAGCACCTGGAAGAGGCCCTGGGGATGTGCTTTGGTGGCCTGGACTCGATGGTCCAAAAGGTCTTTTCCAAACTTCGCCATTCCATGGCTCTCTGAGCTTTTCCAGAGCTTTTATCCACCCAGGAAATCTCTGCTCTGACGTTGTTCCCTCGGCTCTGGATCTCTGCTGGACATCAGGAATTGCTGCCTCTGCTCCTGCCAGGCTCAGGTTTTGGGAGTGGGAGCCAGAAGGGATTTAATCCATGGGGATTTAACCTTTGGGACCTCCTCCTGTGGCAGGGCAGGGACTGTGGGGGTGATGGGATAAAGTATCCAAGATCTTACCCCAGGGAGTGGCAAGGTTTTATTCCCTCCAGTAACTCCGAACTGGACAATGACATCATTTATTCCCTTCAATAATGCCAGAATAATTCCACCAGGGGAGATCAGGCTGGAGAATTCCTCCCGTGGCACCGGGAATTCTGCCGGCATCCCCGGGAATGCACCTGGGGCGATGGAGCGTGGAGCTGGGAATGGGGGGAGCGGCATTCCCGGGATTGCCGAGCTCCGAGGCACAATCGGGATCATTGTCGCGCTCCCGAGGGCTGCGGAGCCATCCTCGGCCACAAAGAGCTCCCATCCGGCATTCCAGACTGGCCTTTGTTGTCTGCACGAGGATGGCACAGGGAAGCTCCCGGGGATTTTCCGAGCTCAGTCGTGTCCTGGTGCTCGGATGGGAATGAGGAGGGGAATTCGAGCCGGGATTAGGCTCGGGAGAGGAGCGGGGTCTGTCACACCTTGGGAGCTTTGGGAGGTCCAGGAAAAGGAAGAAAAGGGATTTTTATAGGGGCAGAGGGAATGGTTTGGGTGGGAATTGCTCTGGATTCCTCCTCCCACCCGCGCTGCCACGGCAGGGATTCCAAGGGTTAAACCCCCATGGATTAAATCCCTTCACGCTCCTAAAAAACTGAGCCACAAAGGACACAGGGAATGGTTTTAAACTGCCAGAGGGCAGGGATGGATGGGATATTGGGAAGGAATTCCTATCTGGGAGAGGCTGGGATGGAATTCCCAGAGGAGCTGTGGCTGCCCCTGGATCCCTGGCAGTGCCCAAGGCCAGGCTGGAGCAGCCTGGGACAGTGGGAGGTGTCCCTGCCCACGGCTGGGGTGGCACTGGGTGGGATTTAAGGTCCTTCCAACCCAAAACCATTCCAGGATTCTCTGATTTGATTTTCCCATCCCTCTGTGGCTGCTGCAGGAGCAGCCCTGGGCACTGGGAATCTGCTGGGCAGGAGGGCATGGAGGGACAGGACACAGGGAATGGTTTCCCACTGCCAGAGGGCAGGGATGGATGGGATTTTGGGAAGGAATTCCTGTCTGTGAGGGTGGCTCAGGGCTGGGATGGAATTCCCAGAGGAGCTGTGGCTGCCCCTGGATCCCTGGCAGTGCCCAAGGCCAGGCTGGAGCAGCCTGGGACAGTGGGAGGTGTTTGGGTTGGAACTGGATGAGCTTTAAATCCCTTCCAACCCAAACCATCCCAAACGATTCCATAATGATTCCATGTTTTTTCCTTGCCACCCCGTGCCTCTTTTCCCTTCAAAACCCGGGACTGGAGACCTGGAAAGGGCTGAGTCAGCAGCAGCCACCAGGATCAGGTCTGAAAGCCTCGAATTCCACATTCCTGTGGGGTTGGATCTCAGCTTCCAGCCTGGAATCCAGCACGGGGAGCCATGCCTGGAGAATTTCCTGCCTTCTCCACTGGCTCTGCTCCACGGGATTCGAACATTTTGCCTCGGATTTCCCCCGAACGGAGAGACCAAAACATTGTCCTGACGTCAGGAATAAATCCCGAGCTCGTGAGAGGCTGGGAGGGCAGGAAGGATCCCAAAAGGACAGGAAAATCCAGCCCAAAGCAAACCTCCCGCGGGTTTAAGCCTGGCTTTGCCCTCGGGGAGCTCAGCACGTGCGGCTCGGGGGGGAAGGTGTCCGATGTCACTCCCGGCAGCAGAGCCGCGGCTTTCCTGGAATATTTTCCACCTTCCGTGGTGTCCTTGGGGTTTTTCTGGTGGCCCCACAAACGTGGGAGCGCAGTTGGTGTAAAAAATAATCCTTTAAAGTGCTCGGAGTGAGGCTGGGGCTGGGCCATGCCTGCGGGAATTGAAGGGAAGGGAGAGTTTCCTTGGATATCGGTGACCTAAAATGTCTTGGAGATGCAGAGGAGGTTTCAGGAGGAGGCAGGGAAGAACAAATCCAGGATTTCTGTGGCTGCTGCGAGTTTTCCTGGATATCAGTGCCCTAACATATCTTGGAGCCGAGGAGGGAGAGTTTCCTTGGGTGTTGGTGCCTTAAAATGTCTTGGAGCCAGGAAGGGAGAATTTCCTTGGATATCAGTGCCCTAAAGATGTCTTGGAGATGCAGAGGAGGTTTCAGGAGTAGGCAGGGAAGAACAAATCTAGGATTTCCGTGGCTGTGGTGCCGTGGAGGGAAGGAACTGCTGAGGAATTTTCTCTGTTATCAATCCTCCGAACCAGTCCTGGTCTCGAATCTCAGGGAAAAGAGACCTGGATCAGAGCCATGGAAAGGTTTGGGTGGGAAGGGACCTTAAATCCCATCTCACCCCACCCCTTTGCAGCACCCCAGGCTGCTCCAGCCTGGCCTTGGACATCTCCAGGGATCCAGGGGCAGCCACAGCCTGAGCTCTGCCAGGAGCTGCCCCAACCTCTCCCATTCCGGAATTCCCAGTTTTCCCTCCTGTCCAGTCGGGATGGACAGAGAGCTGGGAGCCCATTCCAGAGCTGAACCCTTGGGAGATTTTCCCTGGGTGCTGCTGAGCTCCTGAAGTTCTCCCGTTGGAGCTGAAATCCCAAATGAGGGCTGGGAGCAAATCCCTCTGGATTCTGCTTTTCCTGATTTAACCCGAGGAGTTTCCCTGGAGCTCCTTGGTGTGGGAGGGTTAAATTCGGGGGGTGCAGACCCTCTGGAATCTTTGTCTCTCTCTGTTTGGGATCAGAGGAACGCGGGCACTGCTGCCCCCCCGGGCTGGTGAGGAATTCCCCATGGATTTTCACAGGACTGGGATTTCTGCGCGGTTTTCCAGTGCCTTCCCCGCTCTGAGCGCCCCGAGGAGTTTTCCCCAGGGATGGGTTGGGAATGAGTCCCTGCAATCCTCTCCGAATTCCTTTTTCCAGCCGGAATTCCCTCGGCGGGGCTGGGATCCCTCAGGACCTCCCCAGCTCTGTGACTTTTCTCCTCTCCCTGCGCGGGGCCAGGAGTTGGACTCGGATGATCCTTGTGGGTCCTTTCAGGCCACTCGGTGACCCCAAAATCCCTAAATTTCGGGGGAACAAAAGCCAGCCCTTGTTGGACTCGGGGCAGCACGAGCTGAGCTCCACCTCCCCGATCCGCTCTAATCCCAATTAAAGCTAATCTCGGTCCTAATTAAATTAAGGCTAATCTCGGTCCTGGAGCTCGGCCGTGACCTCCCTGTCCTTCCCAGCTGCTCCCGAGGTCTCCCAGGGCTGGGATTTTTGGGAAGGCAGCGGCGCTGGGGTCATGAGCATCCCCAGCCCTCCCCGGACCCGGCCCCGGCGTCCTTCGGCTCCGAACCCTCGGGGGAAGGAGCGGAGAGCTCGGAACTGCACCGGGAAAGGGCTGGGAAGTGGCTTTGGAGCTCGGAGTGGTTCCTCGATCCCCAGGGAGCTCCCCCGAGCGCGGCTGGCACACACTGCGAGGCACGGGGAGGGTCCTGGGCTCTCCCCGCAGCCTCTTCTCCTCTCCGGTATTCGGGGGTTGTGGATATTCAGCATTCCAGAGGCTCCGAAATCAAACAAAACCCTTGGAGCTTTTTCTCCTCTCAGATATTTTTGTGGATATTCAGCTTTCTGGAGATTCTGAAATCAAACAAAACCCTTGTGGAGCCTTTTCTCCTCTCAAATATTCAGGTTTTGTGAATATTCTGCTTTCTGGAGGCTCTAAAATCAAACAAAACTGTTGTGGAGCTTTTTCTCCTCTCAAGTATTCCAGGATCATGAATATTCAGCTTTCTGGAGGTTCTGAAATCAAACAAAACTCTTGTGGAGCCTTTTCTTCCCTCAAATATTTTTGTGGATATTCAGCATTCCGGGGGCTCCAAAACCAAACCAAACTGTTTTGGAACCTTTTCTCCTCTCAAATATTTGGGTTTTTTGGGTGTTCACCTTTCTGGAGGCTCTGAAATCAAACAGAACCATGGGGGGAGTTTGTTCTCAGCCTGTCTGCGATGCTGCAGTGCTCAGGGAGCTGCAGGGTTTCACTCGGAGCCTGCTCTGCTCTTTATCCACATTTTCCTTCCCAAACCTCCCTCACGTGGCTGCAGGATCATCCAGAGGCTCCAGAAGGTCCCAGAAATGCAAATATTTATAAACAGAGCTCTCCGTGTGCGGGACAGCCCTGGGAAAGTTTTAATTTAGAAACCAAGCCAGGAGGTTTGGGGATAAATGGGAATTTTTAGGGAGAGGTTGGTGCAGCCCAGCTGGGGTTGGGGTCAGGGTTTGGTGAGGCTTTGAAAACACAGCTCCTGCAGGAGCGAGGAACAGAGGATGGAGCAGATTGGAGCAGAGTTTGGGGATGGAGGAGATAAAAGCAGAATTTTGGGATGGAGGAGATCAAAGCAGATCTCTGGAGATGGAGAAGATCAGATCAGAAGTTTGGGATGGAGGAGATCAAAGCTGATGTTGGGGATGGAGCAGATCAGAACAGAACTTTGGCATGGAGAAGATCAAACCAGAAATTAGGGATGGAGCAGATCAGAACATATTTTGGGGATGAAGAAGATCAAAGCAGATGTTGGGGATGGAGCAGATCAGAACAGAGGTTTGGGGTGGAGCAGAACAGAACTGAAGTTTGGGATAGAACAGAACAGAAATTTGGGATGGAGCAGATCAGAGCAGAAATTTGGGATGGAGCAGATCAGAGCAGAAGTTTAGGATAGAGCAGAAGTTTGGGATGGAGAGATCGAATCAGAAGTTTGTTTAGGGATGGAGCAGATCAAAGCAAATGCTTGGGGTGGAGCAGATGAGAACTTTGGGATGGAGCAGAACAGAAGTTTAGGATGGAGCAGAGCAGAACATATTTTTGGGAGGGAGCAGATCAGAACAGAAGTTTGGGATGAGGCAGATCGAACCAGAAGTTCGTTTAGGGATGGAGCAGATCAAAATGGTTAAAAAGGAAACCCCAGCCCCAGATTTTTTGCAGAGCACGAGGCTGAGGTGAAACCTCTCCCCTCTGTTCTCACTCCGAGCTCCCATCTGTCCTTCCCTATGACCCAAGACGATTCCTGGAATTTTCGTGCATCCATGAGCATCCCTGTGCCCTTCCCTTGGGCTGAACCCATCCTGTATCCATGGCAACCACCCCGAGGTGTTCATCCAGAGCTGCTGGGCTCGGAGCTGGGGGTGGGAATGGTTCTAGTCCCGGTGCTGGAGTGATCCCAGATGCTGTAATTGCCTGGCACACCCTGAGCCTGCCCTGCCAGCCTCATTCCCTCCGGGAAGTGCCCTCTCCGTGCTGCTGGTGGGAGCAGCAGCTGCACTTCCTTCCCCTCACCCTTCCAGGACCTGCTTTGGTCTCTCTCTCTCAGCCTCACCTCCTGACCTACAAAAAAATTACCTCCTCGACATCCAATGTTTATTTTCCAAGATTATTTTTTCCCCCTCGTGTTTCCCCCCCATCCTGATTTATGGGATCTGCTGGAAAACCTCTCTTGCTTCTCCTCCTAGACTTTCAATCCCTGCACTTCTGTTTCATTTCTCTCCTCCTCAGGAAAATGTTTCTCGTTCCCAGCTCAGAGCATTCCAGAGGGAATCTCCTGTTTGACCCACAGGGAAACTGAGGTGTTGCCTTCCCCTGGGCTTAAAATCCAATCCAAAACACGGTTTTTGGGGAAAAAAGGGGTTTTTACTTCAGGATTTATTTCAGGATCCTTGGGTGCAGCACTTGGAATGCCCCAAAAATGCATGCACACCTCACACTGAAATACACACAATTCTAGGCCTTGCTAATTAACATATTTATCAAAGATCCCCCAGTGAGAGGCTGGAGTGAACTCTTTGTTTTGAGGAACTTTTTCTCTGGATTGGGCTTCTTTTAGTTTACAAAAATATGTTTTGGGGAGGATTTTGGTGTTTGGGGTTTTTGGATGTTTGCTCTCCTGGTTTAACAGTGCCACGGGGCTGAGCTGAGTTCTCAGCCTTGGGGAGTTACAAGTGTGGGGCTAAAAGCACTGAGAACACATCAAACTATCAAAGGGTGTGTGAAAGAAAAGGCAAAAAATCATCCTGGCATCAGAGGCACAGCCCTGGAAGTTTCCTGGATTTCTGCCCCATCTCCCCCTCCCTCCAAAGGCTGCTCATGGATTTTGAACCTTTCTGCGAGGATTTTCCGGGAAATTTTTTTAGGGATAGCTCAAGTTCAGCTAAAATTCCGGAAGATTTTAGTTTCTGGACGTTTGGCTTCCCCCTTGTCCCTCCCCTCTGGTGGCTGCCAGGAAATGTCAGAGCTCCAGAGGTCTGGGGAGGTTTTTCCCACTGAGCTCTGGCATTGCTTCACTCGGAAACTATGGAACCCTCACCCCCCACGTGTCCTCCTTGACCACTCCATGTGCCTGGACAGGAGTGGGAAGCAGAACAGACCAGGATTCCACAGGATCTGGATTAAATTCCTCTCGTGAGTCAAGAGAAGTTGCCTGTTCCTACTTTAAATTATCCTTATTTAAGCACATGGATGACAATAAATCCCCGTCCAGACTTACAACCAATAATTGGAGACATTTTCCACTATTCCAGGATTATCCAAGGATTCTGCCAAGTGTCCAGAGAGGTTTTGAGTTTCTGCAGGCAGAACCAGACGTGCAGGAGCAGAAATAAATCTCTGATCCCACTGGGAACCCAGAATTTGGGATAAATCTGCTGTTCCTGAGATTTCCCCTCCCTCCTGGTTTTCCATTGTTCGGGTTTGGTTTTATGGAAGGAGCTGGGGGGAAAAAATGGCTCAGTTCTGTCCTGGGAGGAATTGGATGAAAGTTTCCTGCTGGATCCATGGAGAAACAGGAAAATCATTTGCTTCAACTTCCAACCTAGAGAATTTTACCTGGGGAAATGGAACTTTTGGCTGAATTTGCCAAGTTGACCTCAACTTTTCAATGTTTTTTGGATTTTTTTCCATTTGTTCGTCCGCCTGATGCCAGAATGATTTTTTTATCTTTTCTTTTATACCTCTCACACACTCTTTTATAGTTTGATGCACTCTCAGTGCTTTTAGCCCCACACTTGTACCTCCCCAAGGCTGAGAACTCAGCTCAGCCCCACGGCACCGTTAAACCAGGAGAGCAAACATCCTGGGAGCCCCAGACACCAAGGGCCTCTCCAGAACACATTTGGGAACCTCAGCCAGGCCCAGCCAGGGGGAAGGTTCCTCACAACGAGGGCTTCACTCCAGCCTCTCCCTGGGGAATCTGTGATAAATATGTTAATTAGCAAGGCCTAGAATTGTGTGTATTTCGGTGTGAGGTGTGCAGGCATTTTTGGGGCATTCCAAGCGCTGCACCCAAAGATCCTGAAATAAACACCAAAGTAAAAACCCCTTTTTTTCCCCATAAACCATATTTTGGTTTGAATTTCAAGCCCAGAGAGAGCCAACACTCCCCACAGGGAACGACCAAGCTGACTTTAGGTTTCCCAGCACTGTTGGACATCACCTCTCAATTCCCAAGAGATATAAAATTTATATCACTCCAACTTTTAACTGATTCCTTAGGTTTGAACTTTGATATTTTTCCAATCCTGCACTGCCCAGTGTGACTCTGAAGTTTTCTGGAGCTCGTTCAGTGCTGTTCTCTGTGCTGAGATAGAACAAAACCTCTGACTTGCTCTCCAAGGACACTCAGAACAAGAACTGCAAACCACAATCTTGGGGACAGGGGGGCAAGCTTGGGCAAATTCCATCCTTGCCTGGCTTCTGCTTGGGGAATTGATGCTGAGATCCAAGTGGGAAGAACTCGGGAGCTGTCCTTGTCCATGTTGGGATGCACTGAGGCAGGAGCCTCTGGAGCCCAGAGTGTACCTCTGAAGGCCTTTCCAACCAATCCCTCCTTGATTCCTTTATCCCTGCCTGCTCTCTAAGCCGTAATCAAATTACTAATTTAAGCCATCATAACCAAACTCCCATTTCCTTCCAGAACAGCCTCACCTGCCCTACCCAGCACCAAAAATGAGAAGACCTCGAGATCTGCCCTCCGAGCTCTGCCTGCTGCTGCTGCTGCCCTCGCTGAGCTGTGCCCAGTACGAGCACTGGTACCTGCCCAGCTACCCCGAGCCAGCCCCAGCTGCCTTCCAACCCCCCCAGAGAGCCCCTGACGTCCCCAAAATCCAGCTGAGGCTGGCGGGGCAGAAGAGGAAGCACAACGAGGGCAGGGTGGAGGTGTTCTACGGCGGCGAGTGGGGCACCGTGTGCGACGATGACTTCTCCATCCACGCTGCCCACGTGGTGTGCAGGGAGCTGGGCTACGTGGAGGCTGTGTCCTGGCAGCCCAGCTCCAAGTACGGCAAAGGAGAAGGTGAGGGGGGCTTGGAGTGTGGGGAGGGTGTTCCCAGCTCCCCCAAAAATCCCCGATTTCAGCCCAGTTTGTGGTGTTGGGATGGTTCTCTCTCGTGTGGGAGCTGGGCTGTGTGGAGGCTGTGTCCTGGCTGCTCAGCTCTGAGTGTGGGAAAGGAGAAGGTGAGGGGATCCCAGAGCATCAGGGGGATGTTCCCAGCTCCCAGAAATACTTGATTTCAGCCTAATTTGTGATGTTGGGGCATTTGTCTCTCATGCTGTGCCAGGATCCATGAGGTAAAAAAAGTATGGAATTATTGGAAAGCACCCACAGGATGGACACAGGGATGGGGAAGGGTCTGGAGCAGCTTGGTTTGGGATGCCAGAGTACTGGGGGAATCTCTCCAGCTCCCAAAAATCCCCAATTTCAGCCCAATTTGTGGTGTTGGGTCATTTCTCTCTCGTGTGGGAGCTGGGCTGTGTGGAGGCTGTGTCCTGACTGCCCAGCTCCGAGTGTGGGAAAGGAGGTGAGGGGATCCCAGGGCACTGTGAGGGTCTCTGCCAGCTCCCAAAAATCCCCAGTTTCAGTCTCATTGAATCCCTGATTTCA
>VZTN01016855.1:1164-84510 GCA_013400515.1 Erpornis zantholeuca
CTATCCTGGAGCAGTGGAAAACAACAAACTAGGAATTCAGTAGAAGAAGGATCTCTCGTGTGTGAGTTGTATGTGTTAATTTATATGCTGTTCTGCTCACTGTAAAATAAAAAATAGCGAACATGATAATGCACTAAACAATGAAGCAAGCACTTGCACTGAAATCTTTACAATGCAGACATTTTTGCAGGACAGAGGTAAGTTATTTATAGCAGAACAAAACTAGCTAGTTAACAGCATTTACAGGTATTAAATATGTACATAATCAAGTTTGAGGTGTCGTGATTTGATACTTTTTAAACATTTTTTTGCACATTAATTGGAAGACTGTTTATAGATTTTTACTTTTGATGAACTTGTGTTTGTTCTGCTTAAAATCCTGGCAAAACAGTTTTGATAGCCCCAAATTAGGAGAAGTTTTACAGTCTACGAATAGTGAGGACTTTGAGTAGAATATGTAGGTAATTAAGCCATTGTTTTTACTTTGAAATGTTAATATGTTAAATAGCACACTAATATTACAAAAGGTCTGTATATATGATTCACTATTTTCTCATTTTTCCAGACGTTCTGCTTGTAATTTAATGTCAGCCTAACCAAACTGACTTTACTTACAGGATTTTTCAGTTATTAAACTTTGTGGGTTTTTTTATAACTAATGTATTTTGTCAGAAAGGAACATAGATTTCTCACCACACACAATAGGAAATTCAGCTGTTTTTAATGCATTTGCAATTTCAAAACAAAAATATGAAGGATTTTTCTAGTATTTTTCAATTGACAAATTTCCACCTGTGACAATGGTGTTTGCACATTTGTATTTTTCTTTGTATATGAAGTACTTTTATATGTACTTTGTAAAATACTGATCCTGTTCTTAGGTTATATGGAGATATACATACCACTGCTTATTTTGTAACTAGTTAATTTTAACTCTTGTATGTTATGTGATATATGTATGCTAACCATCTTGGAATAAATACACTCCTTAAGGAAAAGTAAAACCTTTCCTTTTACTGTAAAAGAGAAAAAAGCAAGACCCACCTGTTGAAATATTCCACGGGCACAAGACAAATCCTCATTTACTCTGTATTAAGAATAGTGGGTATATTAAAAACTATGTGGTCTTTTGTATACTTGTAAATATTCTTACCTAAAAGTTGCACTTGGGCATCCCTAACTCAAACACTTGTCAATGGTAGCACTAAAGAAATCTGAATTTAAAGCAAAATTATCATTCTAACAAGTCTCAATGCATAGCCTTTACCAAAAGGCTAAATACATGTAATGTTCATACTAAAGTCTTTGAATAATGATGTTAAATATATTTTTTTTAAAAAAAATTCTATATGGTCTTGCAACATAAGTCGACCGCATACTTTCACCCTGAGACATGTCTCACTCGTATCACCTTATGCAAAAGTGATCTAGTTCCTAAAAAAGAAACTATCAAAAAATGGCAAGGTCTTACTTACTTGAGTCTGTGCATCTAAATGGAATTCCTGAGTGTCGTGTGGGATAGCAGAGTCCAAAAGGAAAGGGAACGTGTGACGGAGGTGGGGGACCTGTGGCAGTTCTGGGATGCTGTGGTGCTTCGATGACGTGGTTTGCATATTGAGCTTGGCATGGATGCTAATGTTGCCTTAAATGTTGATCTCAGTTTTTAGTGTCTGTATTGATGGAAAATGGACTTGAGCAACTTAACTTAAAAATACCCGAATAAAAGCTGAAATGAGAGATGTGATATTTGTGGTGTCTGTGTAAGGAATATATGAGGGAATGGTAGAAAAAGGCTCTTGGTGTGAAGACACAAAGTTTCCAGTGTCCCTGAGGGTCTCTCCTCTGCAAAATAGAGATTCCAACAGAGACTTGGAGAAAATGTGGAGAAGTCAACGTAGCTTAAGCCACAGGGTTTGCCAGTATGTTTGAGTTGTGCCAGCAGCAGCAGCAAATTAGGAACTGAGAATTTGTTTGGGAAAAGTTCTGGGTACAAAGGATTCAACTTCATATTCCATAAAAATTTTCTAGAAAAAGGAACCATCCAGGAGTTGGGGATGAGGCAGATGTGCTCCCTCTGCTGTGTAACATCACTGTTCCCATACTGTGTATCAGAGCATTCCTACTGTAGAGAAGAGAATTGCAGCAGGTCTTACATAAGGGAGAGGATTGTTTGCCCTTCTCTGTGTTCAGTAACAGAATGTCCACGGCGTAGGTGGAGGAATGAAGCAAGTTAAAGCTTTGAAGAGTTGATACTGGGGTATTATATCAGAGATTTCTCTTTCCTATCTAACAAGTGTTTTCTATAAAACCCCTTACTTTTGATGGAGCCTTAGAATTACTACACTAAAAAATAAAATACTTAGCATGCCACACGTGTAGGTCACTGGTTATGTAATGGTACACAAACAGCTAACAGACCCAAGAACAAATGTTCAAAATTTTGTGTCACATCCCACACACATTATTTGTATCTGATATTTTGTGAATTTCAGACATAACAAAAATGCGGTGATCTTGTCCAAATACTGTCATTTTTCCTTTTCATCCTGTAATATTCTTGGAGTATGTCGAAGTGGCTGCACCACATTTCTCATTTTTCATATTTGTGATCATCCAAATATTTTGTCTGTTCATGATTATCCTGTGGTTGCTTTGGCGAGTCAGAAAGCTGAGATTAATCTACCCATTCCCCAGTTATGCTGAAGTTCATGCTGGGTATCACTGTCACACCTACTTTCTGGGGGTTTGTCTGTATTTGATCAGTTTCTTCCCCAATTTTGGCTACTGTGCAAGCCAAGGGCAGTGGTAGCATCCACATTCTCATTTGGGAAATTCTCATCTTTGAGTTTTTTCCCATCCAATTTTTCACTAATCAACTGTCAATAAGAATGCTATAAATTCACTGTTGTTTCCTCTTTTCATTGACCAGTCAATATCTAGTAGGAAATTACATTTTGTCCAGTTTCAGCTTGCATCATATAGTTCAAGATTCTTCCTTTCTCTTCAGATTTTGCTTAGATGTCAGAATTTGCAGAATTATGAATAGGAAATGTTGCTTAATTTTGTCATGTTTTCAGTTTTTCCATTGTCTACTCTTTGGTGAAGATGTTGTGTTTAAGTGTCTTTTAGAAGATTCATAGAGAGCTGATATTTCATCTGTAAAATAGGCAATAGCAGGAGATGTAAAGAGTTGGGCTGAAAGGACCACAGTGGCACCCAGGAAGGTGATCCAAAGGGAGCAGTTGTTTCAGGTATTAAATAGTGCTCCTTCCTGCCCCTGTACTCACCCAGAAGAACCTGAGGCATTGTCTTGATTTAATTTAAGGTTTATTTAATAATGTCCTGTTTATCAGTGTGTATTGAGCAAATATCAATGACTACATTGTTGTTTGATGAATTTCTCTCATTGTCCAACTCAGAATTCTTGTACTTCAAGCCCATCACCAAACAGGACCCCCAAAACTTGCTGGTGTCCATTTGTGCTAAAGTCTCAATTATTGTCCAAGATTTGTACAAGGTGCAACAACCTGGTTCACATCAAGACCTCCAATAAGTTCGAAATGATAACTTCATAAACTTGTGTATAATTATGAATGAAGCTCAGTATCATAAGCAACAGTGCAGGTAAAATCACTCTCAGGGTTAATTGTTTGCTTATGTTGCAGAGGTTTTGTGCCATCACAATAGTTAAAACTTCCTTTTACTTCTGCTGTGCCTACATTATCCCTCATGTTAAATATTTTAATGCAGTAGTTGAAGCAAGTGCTTGCACTAACTTTTCAATTGAAAATGTGTTGACTGTTTAGTATAAAGCATTCAAATCTTTGTAGTGTTTCATACAGGCAAATGATTTAGGATTGGAATTTGAAAAAAAAAATTAAGGGAGTGCTGAAATTGCCATAGATTTTTGATGAAGTTGGGCAGCCTGCTTCTCTGAGGTGCCTGTAAGATTCTTTTTGTATTCCTAAGTTTTCAAACAGCTCTCGTTTTCAGTGCTTCCTGAATTGGTGTAATTCATGTATTTGCTGTAAAGTATAGTGAAATTAAGTTCAAAACTCTTCTGCTTTTCTTACTTAACTAGTTTTCTTCATATTTAGAACTATTTTCTGACCAAAAACCAACCAAAATTTAAGTCAAAATTAACTTGGTTTCTTCCACTTCAGGCCATTGACTGAAAGGAAAGCTTTCAGTAAGTCTGTATCTGGTATGAGTATGTATGAGAAGCTGGAAAATATCTCATCAAGTGATAATGAACCAGAGGCAGGAATAAGTTGGGGGGCTGGTTTTGGTCTGTGGGATGGTGTCATTGAACACCCTGTGTGTGTGATGTATGTTAGCAGTGTCAGGACAGTCTGTAGGTCTTCTGACAGTCTCAGAAAATTGCATTCTGTTGCTACAGCAATCAGACATCTGGTTTTAACCAGAAATATCTATGTTTTGCATGCCCTTCTTCATGCCCTTTCTTCAGTGACACAAATTTCTAGAGAGAAAATAATTTTTCAGATAAACTGTTTTTATCAGTATTGTTTCAGTTGTTAAAACCACACAGCTGACCACATAGTGGCAGATGTGACAAGTCTCTCAGCCTAGGAACAAAACCCAAACATGTAGCTATTTCCTGTGATGCTGAATGTGTTTTAGTTCAAAGACTACTGCACTCAGGTTTTTGTCATGCAAGCAGATTTTTCATTTTTGCTATCAAACCTGAATGTTGCTGTCAATAAGGTCATGCACACCCTAGTAATGGGCTATGAACCACCACTAAATTCTTAGCTGTTGTCTGAAAAGCCTCAATTTTAAAATATTTCTTCCCTGGCCTGGGTCACTGCATGCCTGATGCCTGATGCCTTATGGTGTTCAGCTATTTCCTGGAAAGATGGTCCTGTGCAACTTCCCCACTTTATCTTTTCTCAGAGCTGCTCACCATTTCACAGTGAAACATTATGCATGTTGCATTCTTTTAAATTAAATTCATATAATACTTGAGATAAGGACAGCTTTCCTTATTTCATGATAGTATCTCAAGAAAACTGATAACTTTATTTGAAAAATATGTATGTGCAACCCAAACAGACAGAGATCCTTCAATTTATATTGGGATTGCAGCCCAGTGATTTCTGTTAATTTTCATTATCAGTTTGAGTTACATGAGCATGTGATGAGGCCTCCAGTGACACCCAAAATTACAAGTGACTGTATTACTGCTCTCACTGGAATATATTAGAAGTTAGGATTTTAGGTAAAACTCTTCTCACCAAGCCAGTGATGCGTTAGGTTTTAACTTTTATATTTTTCAAATCCTGTACTGCTAGTGGAACTCTGAAGTTTCCTGTAGCTCGTTCAGTGCTGTTCTCTCATGCTCACACAGACACAACAAAGCCTCTCCAGCTCACTCTCCAAGGACACCCAGACCCTCCTAGACCCAAGAACTGCAAACCTTCATCCTGGGGAGAGGGTGGCCAGCTCGGGGATATTCCATCCTTGGCTGGGTTCTGGTTGGTGAATTGATGCTGATATCAAAGTGTGAAGAACTCGTGAGCTGTCATTGTCCATTTTGGGATGCACTGAGGCAGGAGCCTCTGAAGCCCAGAGTGTACCTCTGAAGGTCTTTCAAATAAATACCTCCTTTATTCCTTTATTCCTGTCTGGTCTCTGTTTCTAGGTAGCCATTGAAGGCATCGCCAGGATGAAGAGAGATTATGAAAACTACGAATGTCAGGAAGTAGAGAAGGGCAGGGGAAAAGCAAGCCCTGGCTGGTTGCTGGTGCCTGACACAGCAATGAGTTGATGCCAGTGTAAAACAGAGATGAAAGCAGCAGATGTGGGCAGCTTAGTGCATATTCAGCTGTTAGACAGAGGATCAGAGCATTAGACAGGAAAAAGGCAGTGCCTGTGGCAGAGTGGAGTGCGGGAAAGCTCACAGTGCAAACAGGAAGAGCTCCAGGTAAGCAGGCCCTGGAAGTGGATCCCATACACCCACACCTCCAGCTGCAAAGGAAGGCTTCCCATCTCCTTTGCTTTCCTCTGGGCTGTTGCTTGATCTGTTCCCCAAAACCTCCCTCCACGCTTGTCTCACTCACTGTTTTGTTTTTGACCTTTACTTGTCTGATCATGTCTAAATTTAGCTGAGAAATTTTTGAGAAGCAAAGATGATCCATGTTAACTTGCTCCCTAGGGGTGCCTAGAATACTTGCAGGTGCTCTGATATGCTGCAAGCCAAAAGGGAAAAGCTCTTTGTTTTTCCAAGTGCTTTGAAACTAGTGGGTAGTTCAAGTTGTGCATCTGTATTTCAGAATTTCGGGGAGCAGGAAAATGGGGTTGGTGACTGAGTGTGGTCTGCTGGGCTGCCATGAGGGATAACAGTGGATCTGAGCCTGGATTTCAAACACCCTCAGCATTTGACATGTGATTATCACTCTTTGGAATTAGGTTTAGCAGCACTGGGGAAAGAGGTTAACATGAAGCCAGCATCAAGTATGCTGAACTCTGGTCTGTGGAAATACCATTGCTAATGTTGCTATCAGTGTATTTCCAGGAGAACATCAGAGCTTTGTTTATCAAGTGCCGACTCGGCCAAATTATTATCAGCTGCTGGAGATGGGTACAAAGGATGCACTGTCAAGTACCTGCTTGAATTTCCAAATTTGGGCCATTCTTTCCATGATGTAACATACTTAGCTGCTATATGGGTATTCTCAAATGTGGAATAAATAATAATACAGGATTTTATCTATGTAGTAGAATATGGATGCCGTTGCCTTATATTTGTTGCTTTAACCAAAACATTTTGATTATAAATTTTCTTGGCTTTCTTCAGTGTAGCTGAGCATGAACTACTGTCAGAGACAGCACAGAAGACAAAATGGACCAGTGAGGTGACCAAAAATTGCTATTGCACTGCTCTGTCCTATTACTAATTATTGGTAATGCTATTTTGAGATATTATGTAATTAATATTGTTATTGTAGGACAGAATTCCTAGCAGTTTGAAACACAAATAGCACACCTAAAACAAGTCTGCTTGGTACATACTCTGAATGTTTTTGCAACCAGAAACCACGTAGCAAACATGCCTGTTCCATTTCATCTGCATAGGGAAAAGCAAAATATATGATACGGCAGTAAAAGTGGGCTCAAATATCAGTGCTAATAAATACTCAAGGAAAGTAATGCTACTTAGAACTTTTACCTTTGCTGCTCTTAAAGGAACTTGGTAGGTAACACAAACACATAATTTTTGGACTGCTAATATGTGGTTAAACCAAACCTGAGCTTCTGCTGCATTAGGTGAAGCTGTTCCTTCAAAGGCAGAAGCCCAGTGACACTGTGAACTTCAACAAGAAATAGTCATACAGCCCTTGAGAAAGAGGGCTGTTGATATACAGGATTTCTTGCCAAATCAGAAACTAATGCTATCAAAATTTGGTTTGCAAGGCTTGAAGAGAATGGGAGAGGTAAACCTGTAGTCATTTTTTGAAAACAAACGTGGATAGTAGTTACAAAAGGGAGATGAGTACTTGGGAAATGAACCCCCATAGCAGCCAACATCTGAATTAGTTACTGCTGAATTAATACAAATGTGGTACAAAATAACTTTAAATTATGAGTGTTATTCTGCATTTCTATATAAAATGCAAAGTCCAGGGCTTTATGAGAAGGCATTTACAAATACAACACAGGTAAAATAAGAGAAGTATAAAGTAGATACTAAAACAATTTGCCCTTGCCTTGTCATACAAGGTAGCATTGAATGAGGAGAGGGGCAGAGGAGTGGGCAGGGCAGCAGCCAGGCAAAGGGAGAAAATGGGGAATTGTTCTTACAGAACTTGAAAAAGGCTGCCATACTGCTTGGAATTGCACAGGTTAGCAGAGACCCTGGGAGAATGGAACACTAAGCATCTCAAACCCAGGAAGGACAAATTATGAACCGTGTTTTCATCTGGGGTCAGTGCATTTGAATTATGTTTCAGCAGCATGGCAACATTTTCTTCTGAAGGAAAAGACTGAGAACAAAATTGGGGTAGAAAAGCATGTGATTTGCATTAATGTTTCCATTTTAGTGTATGTTATTTAGATTGATGTTTTGTTACTCTGAAGGAAACAGGATTGAGGAAAAGAGGATTGCCGTGAGATCCACCTTTGCCAGAAGCACATCCTGGATGGATGAAATGGCAGAAGCCACCACGTTGCCAGAGCTTTAAACAGGATTCTGCCAAAGGAGGTTCCAAAAGGTAAGTTTTGTCAGATGGTGCAATTGCAAGGATTATTTTCATCTAGAAACTGCTAAAATATGGAAGGAACAGTAGTAGCTCAGTTTGCAGCAGTCTTTCAGTGTGGTATTTTGGGAATATGATGTTGCTGTGCTTGAGGGCATGTTCTGTTCTGAATGGTTTGTGCATTGGGAAGACATTCACAGATATCTCTTGTGTTAGAGGACCTATGTCTGGAATGAGGAATCCCCTGGTGATTTTTTTGTGTGCCATTTAGCATGTCACCTTCAGCCTGCTCCATAGGGAGCGCTGAAGTGAGCGGGGTAAGAATGAAATGCCACGATCCAAGTGATGAACTTGGCCCTGGGAAGGGAACTTTGTATTTATTAGTCAAATAATTGTCCCAAGACCAGCTGCAGGACTCGGTGGAGTGTTTGGGATGTGTTGCACTGGTCTCTCACAGTAATTTTTATGCAGAGTTTGTGGATAGTGCATCCTGCTGGAGCTGATCTCTGTCAACTCTGAGGTAAATTTAGAGGTGTCTTCCCTTCCCTTTAAGTGCTAACACCTAGAGCTTTGCCAAGTCCTAGCAAAAGCTGCTAATATGCTATAGAAATAGAAACAAGCCAAAAGGTGGCTGCAGCTGTTGTTTACTGCATTATTGCATAGTTTGGTTCCATATGTGCCTCTGTGGAAAATAAGTACTTCAGAATAAGCAAATAAAAATAAAACCAACTCGAGAAGATAAGTGAAGCTAACCCGCCTTCAGCATCTAATTTCTGCATTACACCAGAGCCTTTCTGTATCCAATCCCAACTTCCCACAGGATTTAGTGTAGATCAGAAATACCTCTGAGCCTAATCATATCAGTGGAATTCTTCCACATTAAAATAAAATACCAAATATGCACATATGCTAAACGTGTTGAGGTTGTGTAGAATAGAAGACAGTTTGGACATTCTGTTAATGTGAAGGAGAATATTTTGATGTTGTAATTTGCTTTAAAAGCATGTGTAAGTAATTGCTGCATGAGGCACTGAAGTCAGACTGACTGTTCACAGATGCAAACGTTTCCATCTCCCAACCAAGGAGTCTTGACTCATTTTGCATCATGGTGTCAGAAATCACTGATGGGAACTCAGCTTTTTCCTCTGGTTAACTATGTCTTATGTTTTATCTGAAAAAATTTCATGCCTCTGTTGTCTCAGAAAAGACTTTTTTTTTTTTTTTAAATTCTGTTACCATTATGACCAGCAAGAAATCTGTGCTTGGAAGAAGAGATAAGATATTCCTCTACTCTGATCCAGTGAGTGAATATTTGCATATTTTGCATTTTGTGCATTTCATATGTCATTGACATGTGTGTGACATGCCAGTTGAGGCAGAATCTTTTTTACATGATGTTGTCCCTCCAAACAGCTGTGCTAGAAACCATGATAAAACTTAAGTGTGTGGCAAACTGGAGAAGTCACCTATAAATTGCAGGTGAATTCCATTTAGATGGCTGGTTTGGGAGGCATGGAATAGGACAGAACCTGAAGGCAGCCCCTCTTTCTCTGTGCAACAGGATGGATACATCATCTTAAAACCCTTTTTAAAGATCCCTCAGCTACTGTGTTTTAATGGCTGTAGCATTATTTCAGATAAGCCAAGCATCTTCCTTGAGATGGATCTTTCCTTGCTTTACTACAGCACTTTTGGATGTAGCTGACTCTCAAAAGGGATCAATTGCTTTGCTCTTAAGTGATACTGTGGCCAACTGGAGCATTTCTCTGTGATTACATGAATATAAACAGCATATATTGGATACTGCAGCACTTAGTCTGACTTATAACTGACTTCCTGAATAGCATTGTCAACGATAAAAATATTTGGAGCTCTCCATTTTCTTGGCACATTGTTTGACAGGCCTGTTTCTTTGCTGTCATAGGTAGCAGAATTCAGGAAAATGTGCAGCTGAACAGCTGTCATATATTTGGGACCAGGAAAAGAGCTATTCTTAGTTCCTTTGTTTTTTTACTGTTATTCCTGAAGTCTTTTTCAGGGGGTGAAATTATGGCCTGCTTAACTATTTGGCAAAGCTTGTCCTGAGATCAGCAAAGCAGAGGTTCCATCCCTCATGAAGGTTATCATATCTGTTAAATTGAGTTTGAGCTCTGATCACATGGAAACTAGTATTTGCTGTTATTATTAAAGTTGCTTTTCTTTCAGCAGAGTACTTTGGAGCAATGTTTCTGTCCTCTCTGGATTTACCATCATAATTTCCAAAATACCGTGTTCTGGAAAAAGAACAAAAATAATACATGTTAATAACCATGGGATGCTGGGAAACTTCAGATGGGTTTGGAAGTGACACCATAAATTGCTTTTAATTCTGTGGATTTATGATTTCACAAAAGAAATTATGAGATTGTGTTTGTTACAAGCAGTAATCGAGATGAATATATGATGCAGGAATTCTTTTATCACAGAGTCAGCAGGTTGGATTGTAGCTCTTCAATAATGCAGCAATTACAGAAACTGGTTAGTGCTCCCAGTGTGATCTGGTTAGCTGTGAAATAATGCAAAACTTTCATGTCACAGCATTCAGCAGGCTGAGAGCACAGCCCAAGGAAAGATCTCCCTCAGGCTGGTTATGTGTGATGTGTTAAATGTCACTCAGTCCATCAGCACTTACCTATACAGCCATGGCTCAAAATAAGCTGGTGTAGAACCATAGTTTGTAGTATTGGCTACAGAATTTTTCCCAATTATCTCTGGAACTATTCATACATAAAGCATATATTTATGCTATATATATGTAGCTGTTAGGTATGGTATGAGGTGTACAAAATTCATTACTGTGTTTAATGAGCACTTTCCATTTGGTCAGCAGAGCCCTGAAACTGCCTCCAGACCTCTAATTCTTCCTCTTTCTTTCTCATGCTGCATGTGCATGCACAGGCAGATAAAGGAGATGTCCAGTGGTGCTGACTGCCTGCAAAAAGCCCCACAGTGTGTTAGTGCTGCTCTCAGTGCCACTGCACTGGATGGACAGTGGATGGACATCCAGGATGGACAGGATGGGCAGCTCCAGTGCTGGAAAATGGAGGTTGGCCCAGGGCGTAGGGCAGGACCTTGTGCCTGAAGCGAGGGCAGGGCAGCTCTGTGGCTCCTGTGCAGCCTCATAGAGTAAGCACAATTATTCCCAGCTAATGAGGAACCTCAGGAGGGCTCTCTGCTCTCCATGCTGTGAGAGATCCACCTGGAGAAGTAACTCAGAGGCATTTCCTTGCGTCATGATTCAACTTGATGGATCCCTCCTGTCAAGCCACAGGCCAAGTGCACTGTTCGAGTCCAAGGAATTCTTTAAAAGCACAGGAAAGCTCAGATCTGCCATTCTGGTTCAAGCCAAACTTCAGTGAAGTCAGGTGATGTAACTTACACTGTTTTATGGCAAAGAAAATCAACATTCCAAATGTTTTGTGGAGCTGGTTGGTGTTTACATAAGCTTGAAGGGCTGTGCCATGTAGGCCCCGTTCCAGCTTGGCTGCCAGCATGGTTTCCCAGTGATGTTTTTGCTGCAGGACCAAGACATGCTGTACTTTCAAACTCAGTATTGCCAGTATTTCTCTACCTCAGAGCCATCAGATGGACGTTTTTCATATGGTTTGCATTGAAAAATTATTTGCATTGCATTTCATATGGTTTACAATGCACATCCTGCATTGCTGTCTATTTAGACATGGCTTTGTGTTGGTCAGTGCTGGGGTTCCATTCAAGTTTTCTGGGCTATTGTTACAGTGTGTCACAGATAAAATTGCTTTGTCAAGACACCACAAAAATGCTTCTGTGTCTTTGGCATCTGTGCTCCACATGCTGGAACCATTTATTTAATTTACATTTTTTTTCCTTTTGAATATCCACTATTTAGAATGTAGAAACAGTAGCACATCTTCCTTTTTGCTCTGGTTTTGGTAGTTACAAACATTCCTTCTGAACGGTCTGTGGCTCTGTTTATTGGAAGGAGCCCTAGAATGGTTTGAGTTTGGGAGGACCTTAAATTTCATCCAGTTCCATCCTCTCCACTATAGACAGGACACCTTCCACTAGACCATCTTGCTTAAAGCTCCATTGAAGCTGGCTTTGAACACTTCCAGGGATGAGGCATCCACAACTTCACTGAGCAACCTGTGCCAGTGCCTCACCAGCCTCACAGTAAAGAATTTCTTCCTAATATCTAATTTAAGCCCTCCCTCCCTCAGTTTGAAGCCATTCCCCTTTGACCTGTCACTACATGTACTTCTAAAAAGTCCCTTTCCAGCTCTCTTGTAGCTGCTTTAGGCACTAGAAGGAGCTGTAAGGTCTCCCCAGAGCCTTCTTTTCTCCAAGGCTGAACAATCCCAGCTTTCATGTTTGCTATTTCTTTCATTTTTCTGAAGACATAGAGACATCATGAGGTTCAGCTTCATGATTTAAAACCAAACCAAAGCAAAGCACATACACATAGCAAAATAAGAGCTTTATCTTATGTAAAGAATTTGCTCAAGCCCCCATGACCTTGAGCTGAATATGAATTATTTGTGTATTTAATGTATGGAGAATGGAACCAGTTCTGGAAGTGCTAACTGAAACCACTTTTTGTAAAGGGGCAAATGGAAGATCTTGTGAATCAAGAAGCAGAAACAGCAGAGAATTGCACTGTGTCTTTTTTCCTGTCCTCTCTATCTGCTTTTTATCTTAGTAGTCAATTATGTCAGGAAGCAGCCATGTCTCTATCCCACTATGAGATTTGAGGAAGCTGAAACATTGCAGTGGATTCTGTGAGTGAGGAACATGACATGAGGGCCTGCAACTGTTCATGGATACAGAGAACTCCCAAGAGGGAGCATCCCACACCTGCTGCTCAGCAACAGGGACAAATACTATGTCCTTCTGCCTTTTCCATAACAAAATACTGTTGTCCATAATACCAGAGAGCATTTGCAGTCTCTAATGTCCTAAAAAATTATGCACCAGGGTCAGGCTTTCACTCTTGCAATGTGATAGTTTACTCCTACTTTTTTTTTTTTTTTGTAGTTATCCAGATGTTCTACTTATTCTGATTGTCCTGAGTTTCTCATCTTGTTGTCATTATCTAGGGAAGTTCTTGGCTTGACTAAAGCAAAAATTTACACTCTGTGTAGGTTTTGTGGGTGGGCATTTCCAATGTTTTGGCATATTTCAAAATTATTTATGTCCCCTTGTTCTAGATCTTCTAGTGCTTCGTGCAGTCAGACCAAGATGACAAAAAAAGAAGTGTATTTTTTAACTCTGTGCACAGTTATCTTTTTGTATGCTGTAGTTTAAAATACAGAGGAGGTCTCAAAATTTACGGTGAAGGTGACTGCCACTTTGGGGTTGTGATTTTTCTTTTCCCTTCTTAATATGGAACCACTTTTTGACTGCAAATATGACCTTATAGGAGCTGAATGCTGGGATGAGAGGGATTTGGGTGTAATATTTGCTTGTTTTCATTGATGGGGTTTTTTTTTCTTTAGGAATCTCATTAGAGAGACACTCTTGACCTAAAAATTCCTTTTGCTGTTAATAATATCTCTGCTGTAATAATATCTCTTCTATAGAGCATTTATGACGGTGCTGCAATATTTGGTTTGCAACCAAACTCCTGCACTTTGGACGATGAACATTCTATTTAAATACCACTGGAAGTTTTTGTTTTAGTACTCTGTCCTGGAGTGTAACAAACACTGCTTAGATGGGAAGTTAAAAGCAAAAGGTTTGAGAGGTTAGCTTTATGAATGTCTTCCTAAATGAATCCTAGGACTACAGAGTATGTTTCTTAATGCTTTTGAGAGAATTCCAAGAAATTACTTTGGATTTTTAAAAAATGTCCTTCAGAAACTTTTGCAAAATATTCAGATACAATATAACTTTCATACTCGTGAGTGAAACTCACTGCCTGCCATTCAATCAGAATAACTGATCCTAAATTCTACCTCTGTAATTCCTAAAAAACATAGGTTTTCTGAAGACTCAAACCAGTTCCTATTAACTTGATCCTCAAGTTTCCCAGATGTCTTATTACAGATGACAACTATTTGTTTTTATCCCAAACCTTGAGGTATCTGTAAGACTGGATTCCAAAATGTCAATGCTATTGTAGAGTATGCATCAAATTTGGGCAAAGGGAAGAGAGAGAGAGAGGGAAAGAGGGACTGCATGATCCTAGTTTGTTTTTGAAGGACTTCACACACACACATGGCCTTTGGTAATAAATTCACTTTAGCTCTCACTGATAATTTTAAATAATGCTGATCTAACCTTGTTTAGACCTGTGAGTTTTTTTTTTCTCTGCACTCTGTGCCCCACCCCCAAAGATAAATGTATTGTTACACTGGGTATGGATATTTATGCTTCAGCAGTGCCTTGTGAAATCCTCCACGGTGAGGTTTACTCAGGAGCAGACCATCTGAACCTAATTCAGTTTCTTGTTTTCAATTTGTTCAGGAACTATTATTCTAAACTCTTCAATGTGGAAATAGTCATTGGCTTTTGCAGTGTTCTAACCTTGTCCTCCCTTTGCCTCTTTTAGTAACCTCATTTAGTGAACAATGTTTCTTGCTGGATATGTGATTAGCTGTAGCTCCCTCCTTCTCCAGTGCTTATCCACACCAATTCCCTTAACAGTCATGGTAGAAACAATCTTCTTTCAGAGCCTCTACCTGCAGCCCAGCTTCCTCTCTCAGCTCTGTGGGCAGCTGGCATCCACTCTGCTCCAAAACAGGAGGGACAGGAGCACAGACATGCTCCACTTCTTTCCCACTATTTTTGGGACTCGATGACTCTTGTGGGTCCCTTAAACTCAGCATATTTTGGATGAGGTAGCCTTTAAATTTCAATCACCCTGCATATATTCCTATTTTAATTTAGCTTTGTATGGCTCCTTCCTATGATGGTCAGCCAGAACAAGCAAAAATTTAGAATGTACCATCTCCCAGCAGAGTTCTCCAGAGTAATCCAGGCTGTTACAAAGCTGTTCCTGCACAATACTGCAGTGCTTGCTATCAAAACCAACTTTAACTGGGCCTCCCCAAGTGTTACTTTTCTTTGAAGGCTGCTGAGCAGTAAAAAAGGATGTCAAATTAATCATATTGGTACAGGACTACCTAAACATGTGGAAAGTCTTCAGGTTCTGTCTTGGTTGGTTTTGATCAGTACACAGTTCAGTGCTGACCTCCTGAGCCATTTGTGCTCCTGCCCTCAGCTGCACCCCTCATTTTGGGCTCACTTGCACCTTGTTGTCTGAATGGGACTGATCTTGTAGGCTTTACAGAGTATGTAATGCCTTCCAAAAAAACTTACCCAATGTGCCCAGTGTGGTGGTTTTCAAGAACATTTTCTACTACAATCTGAAATGCAGCTTCAGTACAGAGTTTGCTTCTAGTTTAATTCTGCTATCTTTTTTTTCTAGGGTAAGCCTCAGATATCTTGTGGTTGATTGAGCATAAATGCCTTGGCCATATCAGCACAGGGAAGTGCTGCTCCGATTTATTTATACTTTGATAACGAATTTGGAATTGTTTTTAGCTCTCCATGGGGCCCTAATTGTAAGAATAGATGAAAATGCAAATGTTCCCATTCCAAACAGCAGTAAATATGTTTTTAACTTGTTAACTCAAATGGAACTTTATTAGGGTAGACATGTATTTACTGCTGTCCTGGACTGAGGTCAGTGAGACCTGGCACTGTTGAGTTTAGTTTTTGATTTGGTTGCTACAAAATGATTTATATAAGTGAAAGAAAAACTTGTTTTTGTCTGAAGTCCTAGGCCTCTCGATGCTGTGTGATTAGTATCTTGGGAGCATAGTTTTCAGTACATTCTACAGGATTTGGTTATAAATCTCTGTCCTCATACACTTCTTCGTTTGTACCCTGATAGGTACACCTTCTGCACACCTCCCATGTTTGAGAGTGTACAACTGCTCTCAGCTGATTGCATTCAAGTGAACACTAGAGACTTGCCCCTGATGCACCCAAGCTTTTTCAAAGTTCAGGAATATTCCTGAACACATCTGGGGCTTCACGGGCAAGAACCTGTGAAGTTCAAGTCCAGACCCAAATGCTTGGAAAGAGCAGACACCAGCTGAGAGCCCTGTAATAAATACTGGGGACAAACAGGTTCCCAGTTAGAGCCTTGTGAGGTTCACTGGTAAGGCTGTAGTTGTTCATCAGGCTGCTTCAATATGCAGGAATCCCACCTCGACTCATGAAACAGAACGTTTGCTTTCAGGAAAGGAAGGCTGTGAGGGGAAAGCAGAGTCTGGCTGTGCCCTTGATGAGGGAGCTGATCTTGTTATGTTGTGGTTTGTCCAGAGGAGCTCAAGCCTTGTTCTCCGAGGGTGGCATTTTCCTTATTTATTTGTTCTTTGTTTAGCCCTGCATTTTTACGTGCTGGCTGCAGGTCAGCCCCTGCTCAGCCAGCAGCTGCACTGGCCAAATCAGAGTCACTAAGCTCAACTAAAATGTTAGCTTGTCTCTTCGTCCCTAGGTTTCCCAGGATTTTCAGCAGTAAATCTGGAAAACACATCTAATCCCACTGAAGCGTTCTCCAGCCTTTCTGACATGAGGGATTGTGTGGTGGCCATTGTGATTTGTGTGCAGCAGTGGAGTCTCTGGGACACAGACCAGTGATTAGGAGCTGTGTGGTTTGGGGGGAAAGGGGAGAGGTTGTTTGCTATTTCTGGGTTAGGGAAGGAAGGCAGTTAAATTTTATATTAATGAACTGACTAGAGGAAACAGACCCAAAATCCAAAAATCCTGCCAAATATTAACTTTTTGTTGACGGTAGAATTTGTTCAGTTTATACACCTGCTATAGGAGTGCTTTTTATCAGAAGCTGGCTCATTTCCAGAAATGAATATAAGCCTCTGGCCAGTAATAGACAGAATAATAGAGAAACAAAAACAAAATCACAAGCAAGCCTGCCCGTAATGATTTATTCACATTTTCACCCACATGGAACGCAAATGTTTTGATTAATTTGCTGCAAGTTTACTTCTTTTGTTTTCCTTAACATTTTTCTTTATTATTGGATTTACATCTTAATACAAACAGTCTGCTATATATTTAGATATATTGTTTAGTTTTTAACAGTATAATTGGAAAGGAAGATGAAACTGAAGATAGCTACTGAGATGCAATAAATTAAAGTTTATCAGGTTTGTTTTCAGATCCCTGCTGCCTCTTTGCTATGAAATGTGGAAAACCAAAATTTCATCTTAATTTTGGTTTCCTTGTCATAGAGATGGAGGTGCTTACAGAAAGGTTGACGATGGCTGAGTAAATGTAAAAAAAAAAAATAAGAGAAAGAGAGAAATACTGGTGGTTCCTTAAGATCACCAGGAAGGAAAGGGGATCTCTCCTGGTGTTGTACAATACCTTTCTGTCCATAGATCTGGTACAGAATGGAGGAATTTTGGTCCAGATGGTCTTGCCAAATAAACCCAAAGGGCATTTGAGGTGTTTGCTGTGACTCCTTGTGAAATTGGACTCCCCTGCAGAACTAGTGCAGAAAACTAGGAAGGTTCTGTGCAGAAGCAAATTGATAGATATTCCTTGCTAGGCTTCTTTGATTTATGTGTTCTGAACTGTTGGATCCACTTTGGGACAGAGGAAGATCCTCAAGTGGTATTGAGGTATACTTGAGGTTTTAGGAGCTGTTTCCACAAAATCTATGCAGTTGTGTCTTTCCCATACCGGGCTGAGCACGTTGACTGTTGGGTGCTTGCCTTTGGAAAGAGGCACAAGGCATCCAGGCTCTGCTGTCCAGGACAGGCTGAGCAATCCCCACCACCTGTTCCCATCTACCACAAGTAGCACTGATTTTTTTAAATGAACAGCACATCTGACTCTCCTGTTTGCTGTTGGAAAAGCTGGATCCTATTTTCCATGGCCTCACCCCTCCTTCTACCCCCACTCCCTCCTCCTTCCCCCAGAGGAGGACAGCACTGCCATACGGCATAGCAATCACTGGAAGTGGCCAGTTCAGGACAACTGGAAAGGAATTTGAGCCATTACTGGAATTCTAATCTCAGACTCTTCTAGAAAAGAGCTTAACAGCTTTTTTGCTTGTCCTCTTGGGTCTGATGTTTGACAGGAAATGAGTTTGAAGGGTTCAGGAGCAGGTCACAGAACTCGCCTTGCTGCCAGCTGCTCTGCCGACCTTAACAGTGTGTTTGCAGAAATCTGATACACTTGCTTATTATTAAAGCCTTTTCTCTGAGAAAAGTTACTTCCAAAGCCAGGTCCTACCAGACGTACTTCTAGAATATTGCATCCTTGCCTCTCTGAATTCTTCTCTACTGACACTTGCTATGACCTAAGACTCCAGCCATGTCAAAAATGCTGTTTTGTAGTTCAAGGCAGAGTGAACAATTGTGTTTGCAGGCATGTTTATGTTTGTCTTTTGAAGCACTTACTTTGTTTGTCCTTTATGTGCCCATCTGTGGGATCTCAAAGAAACTCAGATAGTTTCCTGATCTTGCATAATTAATAAAATACCTCATATACTTCATAAAATACCTCAATCCTGGTCTGAAGAAAACAATTGTAATGGATGGGCTGACTGTTTCCTGTGTAGCAGCTGAGAAGCATATTCCCAAGCAGATTTAAAAATAATGCAGCCTCCATGCTTTCTTGGAATCCTATTGGCAAGTCAGAGTTGTTGGGACTGGTACGAAGTTCAATTAGGCCATGGAGACTGATGGCATGTCCCTCTTTCTTCACTATGTTTCTGATTTAGAAATCACTTTCCAAATTAAAAATATCAGAGCAGACAGACCAGATCAGGACAGCGGGGAAGCTCAGGGGCTGTGCTGGCAGGAGTATTGCAAATAAAAAGCCATAGCAGAAGTACTCTTGATCACCTGCTTTGAGAGTGCTGCATCTTCCCAAGAGAACAGTTCTGCAGCTTTGTGTGTTTTCTTGTAGGAGGATATGTCTAGGGAATAATCATTGCACAGAGCCTCGACTTCCAGCCCAGCAGGCTTGATTTCCCCCTCCTCTTCCTCCTGCCCAAGAAGGTTAGGTGTTCTTGCAAAAATACTTAAAGACATGCAACTAAAACAACCCAGAACAGGTAAGACTCACTGGCTATATCACTGCGTTTTTTAGCCTCTTTATATTTCTCTCACATGTCTTTGCTTCTGTAGGAATTTGGCTCCTCTGCAGCTTCTGCTGCTTTAATATATTGGTCAGTTTGCACTTGAGTTCAGCCTTTTCAAATGTCTGCTGTCTCTCCAGAATCAGCATGTCCTGGAAAACGAAATGTGTGCAAATACACTGACAAAAACCAGACACACAGAATACACTAATGTACCATTATTTTGACTCCTTAGTTCAACTGGTGAAAAGTCTTCCAGTAATCTTGAACAACTGAAAATGGTCTTGGAAGCTCAGAAGACCTATCATTCATGGATAACAACTACTTCTGCCCTAATCATTTGTGGTTTCTGCCCCAGTTGGAAAATTATTGTGCAGGCCAGGCTACTATTAATGCAGAGCTAAATAGTAAACCTCTGATTCAATGGTGTGATTGCCAGACTTGGTAGCACTGATCAAAAATAAGATACACGGTTTGCTCCAGCACTACATATGTACAGCACTCTCCAGAATGGAAAAGCTAGGAATTAATAACAAGTAGGATTCTGACTTGAAATGTTTCTGGTCTTCTTGTCTTCCTTGGGGGTTCTTAAGAGTCCTGCTTCCTATCCTTATCTGCACTATTTAAGAGGAGCTACTTCTGTCTTAACAGGAGCTCTCAAAGAAAGAGGGGAAACACAGCAGAATTTTTACATTATTTTCTAGTGCAGTGATTGCTGTGAGTATGAGTAAATAGAATGGATCATGAATGCACAAATAATACCAGTTGAAGGTGTTGAGACTTATTGTTCACGACCTTCTCCTCACAGGATACCATCAGGGTTTTCTGGATAAGAGCTGGAAAGGGGCAGGGGGGCAGAAACCCACTGTGTTAAAGCAGCAACAAAACCTATCAAAGCTCCAGCACTCTGGTCCTTTTGCAAGTTCATCCTTCCCTAAAATTGGAGCCAGTTCTCTTGCTGCCATTGGAGGAGGTATAACTGCAAAGCTTTCCACAAGAGCACTTGGACCTAGAAACAGGGAAGAATCGCTTTAGCAGGAACACTCTGTGGCCCTCCCTCCCTGCTCCCAGATGGGGCAGCAGGCCCATGGCTGCATCACCCCTCAGGTGAAACCTCTACACTTCCAGCAGTATAAAGTGGCAGCTCAAACTCCCATGGGATCCAAGCATTCACTTCCATGCCACAAATGAGCCTCTACTTCAGAGTAGAGGACACATGGACACAAAGAATCCAAAGAATCACTTGGGTTTTAGACATTTATCCTTTTCTGTGGTGTAACAATAGTTTGTGATGCTGTCAGTGCATCAGGAGAGGTGTGTTTAGGACATGCAAGATGAGAAGTTTTTGGGCAGTGTGGGTAAGGATTCGGCACCCTGATAGTGGAGTAAGTGTACACGTGACATGGCTCAAGAAACCATCTCTGTTAATTGTTTTTCTGGATGAGATGAAGCCTGAGACCAACCTTTTCAGCAGCAGTCAGTACTAACTTTAGGGTCAGAACAGAACAGGAATTTTCTGGGTTTTTTTTTATTTTTTTATTGCTGAAAGATACCTTGTTGAGATAGGCCAAATTAAATTATTTCCTTCCATAAGCATCACTGTTTCTAAGACCTCTTTTAAGTATAGGCATTGGAGGCAGTTTGTGCTCCACATTCATTATGAATATTCTAGGTTTTGAAGAAATGAACATGTCTGTTAGTTCAGCAATGATGGACATGTACAATATCTCTGTTGTAGGGCTGTTTATAACTGGAAGAGCATCTGTTCCAAAGAGGATAAATGTTTGTTTTCCAAAGTAACAAAACCATCAAAATTATCTTAATTAATTTTGATGATAAAAGGAGTTAGTTCAGTCCTGGAAAGGTTAAAGCCAGGAATGTTTGTTGGGAAGCTTCAGAGGACAGGCAGCTACTGATCCAGCAAAGTCACCTGTATGAACTGCTGAACATTTCTTCACTGCACACAGTGTGGCTCTGGGAGATTCTTTTGCTTATGTTTTTGTGGGTTTATTTTCTTAAAGAAGAACATTCCATTTTACCATAATGGAAGCTGAGAAACCAGTATTTTTCTTGACTCAACCTTTGTTTCAGAAAGTTCCTATCAGGAAAAAAACCAACAAAACAAACCAGAAACGTGAACCAAAAGATAATGATTGCAGGAACCATTAGTTTTCCCCTTCTGGACAGAGGCCTGAAAAATACTTGCTTGGAAAGGCAGAATTTCAGGGGAAACTCCAACTTAAAGAGCCATTGTTGACTCACAAGCCAAACAACTGTAAATGATGAATTAAGAGCAGTTTAAACCAAATCTGCACATGGATTCTCCTATTTTTGTCGTGTGCTATCAGCTTTCCATATTTGCAGGTTTTACCTCACTGTTGTAAAAGAAATAACACAAAAATTCAAGGAAGGAATGAGCCTGACTGCACACAGTGAAAGTTCAAATGTGCAAGTTCGAATGTGCAGGCTCACTGGGCTGGAGGGAAGGAGCAGGGAGCAACACTGTTTTCTTTTATCACCTCTGGTCATCCTGGGCATGCCAGCAGTAAATGGGTGGAAAAAATGTTGAAAACAAGTGTTGTTTTCCTAAATTGATGCTCTTCATAGCAATTCACCTTTGACTGCTGGGGCTAGATGCATTGAGTTCCAACTGCCTCGTGGGGTCTGTGATTACCTTAAGGTAAACTGCTGATTAAATATATCTTTCTGAAACAAACTTGATCCTTCATGGAAAGTCGCTGTAGGAATCATCTCATGTGCCTGATCGAAAAAATCCAGTGGACCTGGAGTGGGATTCGTTTAATTCACTTCAATAAGCTCTGGATCAGACTCATGGGGACTGAAGAATGACTTTCCCCTAATCTCTTAAATTCTTCTTCTCTCCTGTTCCAAAGCAATTACAAAACTGGTGAAATGGAAGGAATGGTTTCTCTTGGTCTCATGTTCTTCATCAGTCTCCAGGTTTATTTTAGGCTATAAATCGCCCTAATCATGGATGCTTTCTTGTTTTTGTCTTGCAATGTTTAGCTGCAGAAGGCCATGTTTACTGCCTTTCTGCAGCTGCTGTTGTGCTGAGATTGTTTATCTGCACAGTGCCTGTCTGCTGTGGCTTCTTAGGTATTTCACAATCTGAGAAGCTCCAAACTCTTCAGTAGTTGATAAGAGAACTGAAGCATAATGTTCTCAGAAACAAAATCTATCAGACTGAAAAAGCTGAGGGTTTTTTTCTCCTTTTGCAAAAGCATTGCTGAAGGCCAGCATAATAAAAGCCACTTTTTTGTGGCTGTGCTCTCTCGTGGTGCTGCATGTCCCACTACACTGCTGGCAGAGCACAGCCATGTGTAGCCAACACTTTGCTGAAGGGTGTGCATGGGGCTGGTAACAAGATACATGCAGTGGTTTTGTAGAGTTGAGTGGTACATCCACAGACATTGTGCAGGGAAAGCTGCCACCCTGCAGCCAGAGCAGGTTCAGCTGCAGATCACCACCACTGTCCTGCATTGCAGTACAACCAAAGCAGTGTTGGGCTCTTGAGCCAGGCTTCCCCAGACGCGTTGCCACTGCTGTGTATTGAATCCTGGGGCTTTACATACTGTGCATTGTGGCATCCAACTGGAAGAAGATGGAATTTTGAGGCTTGGAGTGAAATTTAAATTCCCATGATTCTTCTTATCCTCACATCCATCTTGTTTTTTGCGACCCAGCCAGCACCAGTTTAAAAACATTGGCAAGCACCAAGATGTTCGTGGTGATGAATATAAACAGGCTGTTGCAAGCATGTCTGAAGACATGCAAAGTTGTCAGGAGCAGGGCAATAAGGGCAGCCAAGGAGGAGTCTGGCACCAGGCACGCAGGGTGTCACTCCTGGCCCTGCCAGACAGCCTTGCTCCGTGGAGTGTGGTCTGCCTGGACAGTCAGTGGTGACTGGCAGCAGGTTGGTTTTGTAGATCCAGGATTGAGAATGGGTAAAATCCCTTGTGCCCAAAGCCCTCTGCAGGGCTGAACAATCCACAATTGCGAGTCTGTGCATTTGGGAAGCCCCAGGTTGTTTGATTTGGATGATTCTGTTGCTTGCTCTTGGAACCTCTGGAATAACTCCATGAAGAAGGGTCCACAAAGCCTGCCCAGCTGACAGGTCACCTGTATTAAGGCATGAGGCTCTTGAAAAGCCCCTTGTACCAGGATTCCCACAGCCATGCTTGCAGCTCTTGGCCTTGCAGCCTCTGGCACTGCGGAGGAGACACACGACTGTGTGCCTGTTGTCTCCGTGTCAGGCACGTCACCACCGAGCTCTGTTGTGGCTGCAGGAGCTCTTCTGCACAACTTGGCATCAAAAGAAAGGCTGCAGCCTTATGGGACAGCTGTGGGGAGGAGGCTGATTACCTTGAAGGCAGACTTGCCCTTATTCCAACCACGAAACAAACGCTTCCATGGCTGGGCTGTAGTCATCCGTGCTCCTGCTTTGAGGATTAGGACTGCTCATGGAAAAATGTGTGTTGTGCTTTGTTTGGAACTTGTCCCACATGTTAAGGTTGTGATGTATAGCCCCCATCCTCCCCTGAAGTGTGTGGCTGGAGAGGTGAACATGCAGAAATGCTTCGTATGGGGGAGAGTTCAGGCTTTGTACCAAAAGAGGAGATTTCTAACAATAAACACATTTTGTGTGGGAGTGTGGTAAGTTGCTTGTTTGCTTGATTGTTCACGGGTTTTTAAAACAATTTTTGGTGAAAGATCTTAAGTATGTGTCCTCAGTCCACACTGGTCATCAAATGCTTGAGATATGCTGTCCTACTGGTAGGATTCAGGGAAAGGGGGTCTCCCAGTGCTCAGAATTGTCTTTGCCATCACTCCATGCAGAAACGAATGGGTGTGGTGTGCCCCAGAAAATGTGGTTGCAGAAGCAGAGGCTTGCAGTGGATGACAACAGTCTGGCATCTGCGGTGACTCTTAGAGCCTGAGTCCCTGTCTGGGTCAAGCAGTCTGACTCTTCAACCTCTGCAGCAGCTGCATCTGCAAGGCCACTTCTCTGTCCCCTGTTTTTACTTCAGGAACCCTTTCCTCCACTGCTCCGTCTCTTTATTTGCCTCCTGGGATGCCCTTGCGAGCATTTTGAGCATTTTGAACATGTCGTCATCTCTGGAGCTCTTCTTTTCCTACGTAGATTGGACAAGTATTTGCTTAATGACAATAGCAGCCCTGTCCTTAGCTGCCATGAGTTGTCAGCTGTTGGGGGGAAGGAGAAAATGAGCTATTGTAAGAATGATTCTTTCATGCCAACTGGAACAAAGAGCTTGGGTTGCTCCCCCTTCCCGCTTTGTTTTAGCTTTCTGGTTATTCCCAGTCTTGGAGACAGCAAGACATTTTCAAAATGCTTTTGCCTTTAAAGAATGAGGGGCATCAATCTACCTTGAGGAGAGGAGTTTAGTAAAATTCAGTGCAAATCAGACTAATGCCTGCATCCTCTTACAGAGCTTGTTGTGGCAAAGGGAAAACAATTTTGCCTGCAGAGGCACGGTGGTGTTTGTTTGCACATTGGTACTGGCTGTCCTCACTTAAGCAGGTATGTTTTCCAAAAGGCATCGGACAAACAGAGCTTCTGCACTGGAGTGGAAGGACACCACTAGCTCTGAATGGCCTGTTGTGAGTCACTTTGAGAGAACTGCACTGCTTTGCAATTCTCTTCCCTAAATTAGATTTCCTTAAGGTTGCTCCTACTGTTTGGTTCTCCTACCTTTCCCAACAGCTACAGTCAGCACGGGTTGCACAACAGTTAAGTGACCCAACAGCCCAGAAAGAGGTATGCAAAACCCTACTCGTGCCTTGAATCATCTGTATTTTTGCAATCTCTGGCTGTTTTTTTTCTGATCCTCAGCTGCTGCTTTGCCCCTGCAGTTAGAGCTTGTCTCTCTGCTCAGTTACTGCAGTGCTACAACCTTTGTTTAGGTGGCCATGGAGGGTGGGGGGCAGAGGAAGTGTTAAAAAGAAGGTGGTGTAAGCAGCTGGATTGTACTGGATCTGAGCAAGAGAAGTGGTCGTTCTCATCATTAGGATGAATCCAAAGAGCCTGTACTTTTTCCAGCCTGGCTTCTATTTGGAGCAAGTTAGAGATACCACCTTTAATTAAAACAGAGGGTGGGGATGGTGTAGATGAATACCTTTGTAGGCTACCTGCAGCCAGGCTGCCTTAATGGTACAGCTGCTAAGGCAAGAGGAGCTCTGACACAGTAGAAACATTCCCACCTTCAGCTCTGTGCACCCTGTTCCACTGATCAACACCTCTACCTGGGCTGAACGTGCTGAGGCTGGGGGTTTCACTCTTACACTGCTCCTGCTTGGCTCCCTCATCACCTGCAGCAGGGACAGATTTCTTCTGTGCTGCCCACAAAGGGCTGTGATGGGTTTTACTGGAGGTGTATCCCAGTTTGGAGCAGGAAGGTCTGGGCTTCTGTGAGCACATGGGTCACCTGGGGCTCTGTTTCGTCCTGCTGGCACTGTCATCAGTGTATCTGCTTTTGTGCATTTTTCTCTCACAGTGCCTGGCAAAAACCACACAGGTTTCTGGGGTGGCTTCACTGCAAGAAAACTGAACTCCCGTCTCCTTCTGCACAACTGCAGCAACAAAATTTGAATTTGCAAACAGCTTTTGGGTGTTTGAAGTATTTGTTATATTTCTTTGGGGTTTGTTTTTATCTAAAGAGAAAATGTGTAGTAAATTACAGCTACAGGTAAGTCCTAACACATGATACAATGTAGGTCATGCAGTCTGCTGATAGATTCCTGGCATGGGGTTATGCTGAGGATTTGTCAGAGACTCATCATAATTTAGATTATATCCACTATAGGTTTAGGTCTGATTCCTAAAACTGCAGTTCGTACATGTCAGCCTTTCGCTCCCTGAAGCCTCATTAAATGTATATTTTAGAAAATTGCTGTATGTTTCTGATACAGTTGACTGACCCCTAGTGCTTCATGGAATTTAGCAGGAGTGCTGGAGCTGCAGTGGGGTGATGGATATCATCAAAGTGTAGGACAGCTTGCAGGCTGCATCAAATGTGAACTCAAAATGTTCACGTATGAGGGACAAATGGACTCCAGCAATAAAAATAGTTCCCTAATGCCATATGAGTTAGCATGTCACAAGAGCATTAATCAATAGGTTTACTCCAGGAATTATTCTGAGGCTGAAGGGCAATCCAATCATCAGCAGAAGGTTATTGGTGCTGCCAGAAACAAAGCTGCAAACAACACAGGAATTTGAGAAAATGCATTCAGTGCTGTATTTGTAATGGATTTACATATTTGTATAACTGCAGAGTGAATTAATTTTATTCCCACTGCTTACAATACAAGGAAATCTGGGAAGATAATATTTTCCACTGATGGTGATAATAAATATGATCTGTATTAAGTAGTTAAAAATTATTTGAGCCAAAATTCCACAAAAATTGGCAAGTCATGTATGGGCAGTATTTCCTGAAAACTGGCAAGAAAGTGAGCTCAAGGAGTGTTGATGGAAATCTGCATGTTTATCTATGCTTCTAATGCTGTTGGGAAAAGCCAAGAGGTTTTATACTGGCTTATGCAAAAATATGTAAAATGATGAAACCCTACAGGAGACTGAAATGATTTCCCCACCACCTCTATGTTGCTCGATGCAGCTGCTGTGCCACCCACCTCGTTATTGGGGCCAGGGGGCACTGCCACTTTGTCACCCCCTGGGTTCCTCTGGGCCAGGGCCAGGGGGGCTCTGATTGCCTCTGCTCTGCACTGCCAGCCCCTGACACCTGGGAATACCTCCTCAAGGACTGTCTGGATGCTTTTGAGCCAGGAGGCAGAGACATTTCTTCCAAACTCCAGTGGGAATTTTTGGTATGTCCAAAACAAGGTATTTTTTTCCTCGTTGTTTGAGAGGGGAAGCTTTCAAAACCTTGTGTATGTTTATGTGGATATATAAACAAAACTATCTCTTAATAGATATATTTAGAGCTATATGCATCTGTGAAATAAAGATATCTCTGACCATATGTATTTAGAGATGAAACTGAAGCCAAATCTACCTTTTAAGCCCCAGATTGCCCCTGTCCCTTTGCAGTCAGCAGACAAGCAGCAGAGCCAGCTGCCTGTGCACAGATAAGAGCCAGTCCTCCTCTGGCAGGGTGATTAAGCCCTCCTGATCTGAACTCCCACCGACTCCAAGCACTTCTGCTCCAGGTCTGAGCCTGGTGGCACAGGCCAGTTTGTAGCACCAGTGCAGATAGCTGAACCACTCCAGCAATCACAGCTGAGCACTGGAAAATGGAAGTGAGTCACATGAGGGAGATGAAAGGCAACACTAAGTGCTGTGATTATTCTATCAAAACAAGTGCTATAAACATGCAGTTAAAAAAAAATATATCCCTAGCTAAACAATGCCATCAGGTGACATTAACTGGTGACACTTTCTAATCTGGGATTCTGAACTAGCTGGCTTTGTGTAAGCTTTGCTTTGCTTTGCTTTGCAGCAAATGGGAGCAGAGGGGTAGCTGCACTCACCAGCCTGGGCCCACTGAGGTTTAGAGCCCAAAAGAGAGTGGTTTTGGGACCTTGATGGGCTTGTTTCCATGCTGCTTGGGATGGTAGTTTGAAACTTGCTGGTGGATTTCTGCACACACTGCACTCCCATGGCTTGAGCTGTGCTGTGGCTGTGACAGGCACAGCTATGCTTGGGCAGATTTGGAGGTGCGGTTTGGGTCAGCGACCATGGCTTGCACAGCTACAGCCACCACAAAGCCAAAAAGCCCAATTACTGCAGTGCTTTGATGGGAGAGGAAACCCACTCCTTTGCTGTGGTGGCTGCACTTGCAGCTGCTGTGTGGCTCTGCTGGCAGCCTCAGCAGCTGGAGCCCTCCTCTGCAGGAAAAGCCTCTGTTTGTATCCAGAGACACTGGCTGCTCCTTTCAGAGAGATCCAGAAGAGGAAAGGAGAGGCTTTTCTCACACCACTGGCTGTCTTCATGAGACCAGGAGAGTTAAACCCTAAAAAGTCCTTTTAAATGTCAGGATGATGTAAGGTACCTGTGTCCCACCCCTCTTGGGTGTTCTTGGCTCCACTGTCCTTGACCCCAGTAATTTCAGTACTATTTGTTTTGAGTAATTTTGGTTTTGCTGCTGCATGTCCCTGTGAATAAGAAACAATGTTTCTATTGGCAGCAGTCAGTTCTTCATCCACCCATGTCTCCTCCTCAAGTATGATAAAAGTGCAGAACAGACTCTCAGTCTCTGACCTCTGCGATGAGTGTGCACTTTGTCACCCAAGTGGTCTGAGAGCAACATTCCATCCTTCAAATGTTTATGTGTCCATGCCAATGGTAGGAGGCACAAGGTTTGTGTCTAGGCTTTGAAGGTACCTCTGGATCTGGATTTGGAGGTTAGGTTGATGCCACTTGTAAATCCAGCTCCAACTTTTGCAACTTGAGAGCTGACTGTGTGAAGTCACTGGGAGCTCTGCCATGCTTGTTTGGGCATGACAGCTTCACACTCATAATTTCCTGGGTTTGAGAGTCAGTGTTTCTATCCCAACCAACTTTAAGTAGGGAGAAGGAGATTATTAATAAGGTTAGCTCTCCAGGGCTTGGTGTTTTTTCCTTTGTATGCTGCCATTTCTGGGAACTCCACACTGCAAAGCTTTGTACCAAAGGTCTTCTCAGGTTTTAAAAAGCTAGAAGGGTTCCTGCAAGTCTGTGGGAGGCATCTTTCTGGCATCCTTGTGCTTGGCTGCAATCTTCAAGACTCCAGGGAAATGAGTGAGAATCCAGCCTTCTGCATGCAGTGTCAGAATGCCTGCTAGCTTTAAAGGAAAGAGGTTTTTAAATGGCTAAAATGTTTTCTGCTTAAGAGGAATGAATCTCCCAAGAAATATGTCTGCTGCAAATGAGAGGACTGCACTTCCCAGAAGCTCCTCCAAAGTTTGATGGAAGTTCCCTGCTAGATCTGTGAGCACACCCTATCAAGTTCTGAGTCACAGAAAATATCTCTGAGTTCAGATTTCAAGACCATTTGTTCACTATAATTTGTTTACGCTTCACTGAAATGTTGGATTGCTAGATTCATAACATCTGCTGATGCCACTGGCTGCAAAAGGTAGAAGCTGTCACTTACTAGGAGTGTGAATAGACATGTTGGATGTACTTTGTGGGATGCCTAGTTTATTTTTCTTTGGTACTGCTAAACAGGCATGGTTTTCATCTTACAATATTCCTAGAACCAAAAGCAAGACCAGCCCTTGCATCCTCCTCACTCCTCCTTCATGGCCTACAAAGGGAAGGGTAGTGCTGCTGTTCATAGGGGAGCACAGCTCTGTGCATTAAAGGGGGCTAAATGTCCTTCTGCGACTGGGTGTCTGCCCCATGGCATCTTCAATTCCAAGCTCTGGTTTCCTTTTCCTAGATGGGATACTCCCAGTCCATGCTAGAGTAGCTGCTTCTTGGTGCATGACTGTAGCAAGATAATTATCTTCTAATGTGAGATTCTTGCTTGGGCTGTGCCCTGAACAGAGATTATTGTTCCAGAACAGAAATATATGAAGTTTATACCTTCACAGTGTATATAGAAAGTATATATCCCTGAACAGAAAAGTACTGATGCTGTCTGCAAGTGAAGTGAGGTTGGAGGGATTGCTTTGTTGTTGTATGCTCACCTGGCTTTTGTTTCCCTTTTTTCCCCTCCCCTTAAGAAAGTCAGTAAGAGCCTATGTTAGAGAAAAGAACCCTCTGAACTTCTTGTCAGGGTCACATAGTGGTTACATGATAAAAAAGGAATGTATATCCTTGAGAAGGCCGTGACTTGCTTGACCTGGTGAAATGTTAGGGCCTGTGATCCCATGAGAATTAGACAAATTGTGAAGTGGAGTTTGGCCTTTTTCCTATGCATCCACATTATTTCGGTCAGATGTTCCCTTCATGTGCTGTTGCTTCAATGTGATCCTGCACAAATCCCTAAGTTTCTCTAGTTCTTCAGTCTTCTGCTCAGTGAAATACAGAAAATGTTCATTTACTCCTGCCTGACAGGGTTAATGTGTGGCTGGTTTGTACCGTGTGGTGTGATGCCCTGATGAAAGCTGTCGTGTAAGCTCTGATAATGCAGCATGCCCACACTGAAAAGCATGCAGGCTGGAGAGTGAGACATACTTTCTTCTCACTTGCAGAGAAGACAAGTCTTTCAGCGTGTTTTGTTTTCGAATTTTGATCTTTAGCCTTGATACTTACGATGGTTGGAAAAGGGAGAGGGTTGGCAAGTGTCTTTCTGGTGGAGATTAACCAGACCAAGAGCAGTGGAGCAGCTGGGGGGGATCCCAGCTCTTTCCTGAGCAGCACACCTAGCCCAAGAGTAAAGCCTGTGTCATGTCAACAAGAAAAGATCTGCCTCCACTTGGCAACAAGTCTGTAACACTAAACTTGCTTTCTTGCTGTTCTTTCTCTCAGTACTGCTGGTATTTTCTTCACCTTCCTATGACAGCTCTCCTCTCCAGGCACAAGGGGGGTCCCCACTGTGTCCTCTTAACAAACTGGAGATGAGGAAGTGATGCTAAGAGTTCATTCTTTAACAGCACCTTCTTTACCCCCTTGTGAGAGGGGAGAAAATGACGTGGAGACATTTTGGGGTTTTGTTTTGACCTTGATTTGCCGAGGTGTAGAAACTGCATGAAGCAGCCTGGGGTTTTACTGTCATTTGTTTCTGGTTTCGTCACTTTGGAAATGTAAACAATGCACAGAGTTTCTTGTTGCAACATCTTCCAACAAGAGCAGCATAAAATCACCCTGGCTACGTGACTCTCTTAGATCCCTGCTGCCCGTAGTATTCCTTCTGATGAAGTAATTCAAAAGTATATGTACAAATCGAGAGGTCCTTGATCTCTCCCGATGCCACAGTGGCATCTGCCGTAGAAAAGACTAAGCCTCAGCTCCCTTTCTGCAGTGGTCACCTGCACTCCTGCAGCTGGAATGTCAGTAGGGCATTTTGAAAGCAGCTGACTCCTTTGTTCCCCTGGGGGAAGGGCTGCTCTGCTCCTTGGCTTGCCCCAGGATAGGGACAGCGTGCACAGGCAGGGTCCACCCCTCCCGGGCTGGCCCCTGGATGTGGGCAGGAACACTCTCCAGGCACACTGTGAATGATTCACACCTACATTCCCCAAAGGCTCTTTTTTGGTGAGGTTTTGCATGTGTCTGAGCAATTTCCTGGGCAAAGCCCTTCAACAGTAAATCTGGTACGTTTGCCTTGCACCAACAGTGCTACAGTCATAAAAAAGTGACAGTTCTCACAATTAATGCCAGCACATGACTGGCCTCCTTCAGCCTAAAATAAGTAATTCCATGGTCTTGTGAGGGCAACTATGAGGAAAGAGATTCCGAAATACTAAGCACTTGAGGGGATTAGCAAACGTTTGTCTTTCAGGTTAATAGCCCATGTGGATGCTGTCATTCTGCCCCTGGGAACCTGTGGGTTGGCATCAAGGCCATCTCTGAGCGTGTTGAGAGAAGTTAAAGTATTATTAATATGGGCCACATTCCATGGATGTGCAGCTCTGAGGTGCTGAGGACACCCTTGTTAATATCTTGGCAGATCATCACAAGCATCCTCCGTGCTTTTGGCCTGAGGGAGGTGTTCCTTTATGAGCTGCATTAGTCAGGAAAAAAGGGGAAGGTTTCAAAACAAAACCAAAGTTCAAACTCGGGAAAAAAAAACCCAAAACTTTTTAAACTAGGATATTATTCTGGGGCATGTAGTTGCAGGCATGTGCAGAGGCAGAGTGAGTGTTGAGGAAGGTATAAGGTTTGCTGAGAAGGGAGTTCTTGAGCTTCCTGCATGGTTGACAAGTACTGACTCCTCTGTTAAAGACCTGCACTCTGCCAGGAAGTTTTCCAGCTGAAGTGGACATGTTCCTACCACTGAGATAAAACAGTTTACTGAACTTCAATGAACTTGCAGAAAGTATCTGAAATTTTTTTGCTCTAAAAGGCTTTTCACCATGCAAGTAAATGGAATGCATAGGACTTATGACTAATGGTAAGAAACTTTAGAGCAAAATGAGGGCATCACAGAGTCAAAAGTCACAAGTCTGTTCCTTAACACCTGGCCTGCCCAGAAGGCTGCTCAGGGGGTATCCTCTTCCCGCTTTGGTTGCATGAGGAAGCTGCTGAGAAGTGTTCATGGAAGAGGTACCAGTTCTGCCTGCTCCTCAGTGGGGGTTAGGAGCTGGGTGAGCACATCAGGAGCAGTGTCCTACGCAGCCTTACCCTATCAGTCCTCCTCCTGCCAGCACAGGTTAAACATTCATACAGGTGGATGTTAATCCTCTGGAAAGGGAACAGGCAGGACAACAATTTAAAAAACACTGTCCTGTTACACTAAAATTTTATCTCTGTTGTGTTATTTGTTTTGAGCAAGAGTGATAGAGGGTGGTTTAAATAAAAGCATGCTTTAAGTTCCTCTGTGCTTTGTAATAAGTGTTTTCAGCCCCAGCTCTCGTGCACAGAAAGAGAAGTCCAAATAAAATGTAATTATAGCATGAAGTTAGCTTTTCTCCCCACTTCAAAGCTTGGAATCCAGTTGTTTTTACAGTTTGTAAAAACTCATGATGTTGTTGGGCTTGGTGAAGCAATAGCCACTTCTGTGTAGTTGAGGACCTTCGTTCCCCACTCTTTTCTTCAGAGGAGGGAATTCCTGACTGCTGTCAGGACTGTAAAGGCTCAAGTGGTCCCTGGAGTGGCCACCAGTTCAGGCAGGGCTGAAGTTTGAACACTGCTGTGGGTTTCATGCCAGAACTTCCCGGTGGTGCCTGGGACCACAGCTGAACTGTGGCTCTGCTCTGGCGTTGGTGATAGCCCTGCTTCGAGCAGGAGGCTGCGCTCAGTGACACCCACTTGGACTCCTCTTTAGTGGTAGCTCATAGAGGTGACTCTGAGAGCCAGTAAAATGCAAAGGCAAGCAGGCAGGCTGCAGAAACAGAAGGAAGAATCAGGCCACGAAGGGGTGCTGAGGGGTGGCACTTGGGTTCACGTGCCTGTACAAATGCTGGGGTTTGCCTGCTCCCACCATGTTAAGCTGGAAGTGAAAAGATGTAATGCTCCATCTCAAGAGATATCCAGCCTCCTTGAAATATTTATAGCAGTTAAAGTTTCTCTGTTCAGAACAAGCCAAAAATATTGGTGTGCTTTGGATGACTGTGTCCCTGTTCACATTTCAAAAAATGCCTACCTCATAAATGACCTTTTGCAGGCTGCTAGGAAGTGCCAGGGAAGGGCCTTTATATATTTGTATAAATTACATATTATATATATGTAATAGAAATACATATCAATACAACATTGCTGATCTTGTATCTGCCATCTGACTTCAAAAAAATCAGCACAAAGAGAGGAGAAAATGTTTCCTATTTTAAATCTCTTTGATTACTCGCCTGTGAACAGTTTATGAATCCAGTTGGCCTGCTGTAAATCTGGGAGGGATTCTTTGGACAAAGTACTTAGTGTATTTTGCACTGTTTTAGCTGAAATCAAGTCATCTTTTTAATTATCCACTTTGAAAAGATGTCCACTGGCTAAATTCAGCAAAATTTTACATGTATTTTGGGAGGGGTTAAGAGCAGCCTGAAAACACCACTATTTGTTCTGAAGAAAAAACTTCCACCACGGTAAAGGGAAATTATTTGGGGTTGATATCGAACTGTTAGTTGTTTCTGGAGGGCAAATAAAGTGGGGAAAAATCAATTCTGCCTCACAGCCTATATTGGTTAGTAAGGGATGGTCATGCTCAGCTCACTGCACAGAAAGAGAAACTACAGAACAAGGGCTCCCTTGTTCTCTCTGATGCATTTGCAGGGGAGCTTGGTGGTTCACCATGTGAAGTCTGAAAAGCTTGGTCATCACCCCCATTCTCTTCCCTGGGCCTCCAGGTGGATAAAGCACTGTGCTCCCAACCATTGTCCAGCACCCCACAGACATCCTGGCCCTGGGGGGAGGTAAGGGCTCCCCTGCATGAGAAGCAGTGCCACGTTTGCAGCTTTCCAGCCTGCCAGAGCAGTTGGTGGCAGCACGAGGGTGTCCCCAGCAGCTGTGCTGGCTGCAAGCCACCACTTTGGCAGGGCAGGAAGGCACAGCTCAGCCAAGCCCGGCAGAAGAGAAGGTCCAGCCCAGGGGAGGGAGGGCGATGGTGTGCTGAGGTGGCAGTAAGGGATGTGCAAGGAGCAGTTGTCCAGCCAAGGCAGCCTCCCACAGGAGATCTAGGGCACGCTCAAAGTGGATTTGCTCAGCCTCTGCCAAAGGCAGGCCCAGGGACCTCGCTGTGTCCCCTGGGGCCCTGCTGGGACAGTGGAGCGGATATTCAGGGCTATGCTGGAGCAGAGCTTAGCCCAACAGCACACAGCTGTTTGACCATTGCAGAAAGTCTAACTATGGAGAGGAATTTTTCCTTGTTGATTTGTATGATTTTCTTTGGAGAGCGATGGTCCTTTGGGCTCTCTGCTTTTTCACTCATCTGTTTAAAAAGCCCCATTTTGGGACATCCCAATTCTTTCAGCCAAGAAAAGCTGGATTCTGCTCCTGGCTTGCTCAGAAATGGTTGCTCAAGAGCAAAACGAAGCATTCCTGTCAGGAATTGGATGCACCACATCCAATGTGCTCCTGGGGTCAGAGGAATAGGTCTCAGGCTCACGGAGAAATCCTCCTCATGGCAGTGTGTTACGTCAGCGCAGGAAGGGCCCGTCCAACTCCGCATTCCGATAGGAAACACAGCAGCCAGGTGATATGTCCAGCAACAGGCAAGCTTAATAAACTTCCTGCTCAGCTTGAGGACAGAATAAATGTTTCCATGATGTCTGCTGAACAAAGCCAAATTGCACACCTCTCTGTATTGCAGAGCTGCTCTGGTTAAGGGACTGTCAACATTTCCCATCTGGATGGATGATTTAGCTGCTTTCCTTCACTTCAGGGCATTTGACTTACCCAGTGCTGCTACAAGACTCTGCTTTTACTGAATATAGTTTTCATTGAGTGGCTATGTCATCCTTGGGCTTGAAAAAGGAGTTTTAAGCAGTATTAGAGTAGAAGGATAATGAATATTTAAACACATAATTTTGCAAATCCCTGGAGAATAAGAAGAAACTTAGAGGAGGACACACACGGAGTCTGGAGATGGCAAACACTCTCCCCTCCTTGCCTTTAGTTTTAAAAGAATCCGTGGGATTGAGCTATTACTCATTACTGTCTGTCCCCCCAGCTTTCCGGATGCGCAGTGTTTGTATAGAAAGCAAACTTATTGCACTGTGTAATAAGATTTGAATGCAAACATTTAATTAACATTATCTGTTCAGAGGCATTGTCTAAACAACAGTTAACCTTTCTGTGCCAAAGCTGAATGAAACTTTGAAACTGGAGGCTGGGTTTCTCGTTCTGCTGACCGGTGCCATGGATTGATGTGCTGTTGATACAACCGCTTTCTCAGGTTTCACACATGGAAGTCTGTGATGGAGCAGTAACTTCATTAATTTGGCCCATACTGATGCAGTTGAATGCTAATATTTTGACCCTATTCCCTAGGAAATATTCTTCCTTCTGCACAGACTTGGAAAGCGTGGCCATCCCTGCGTTGTGAGCCACATTTATGACAAACTTTCAGAAAGATATTATTTCACATGTAAATACATGAATGTTGGTTGTTAACACTTTCTGTATTACCAGAAAAAGGTGAGTCCTCATTGCTCCATAGTTTTGAGCATTCCTTTGTATTTTCCAGCACCCTGAGTGTAGAGTTCTGCCAGCCCTGTAACCCAGGAAGGACAAGGATGTGAGTCCTGTGTGCAGCTGACCTCACCTGGGCTTGACACAGTCAAGAACCTCACACCCCAGCACAGAGGATAAAGATGCAGAGGTACTTACAAAAAAAAACCCTTAAATACAAAGGTGTTGAAGCAAACAGCTCCTTTAATGGCTTTGTGCATCTAAAGCACTGTGGTGGATCCAGCAGGCTCTGTTCAGTGGGGGTGTGGAGATGCTGAACATTGACTGACCCACATAGCCTAACTCAGTGGTCACTGAGGTGGAATCTGCCTGGTTATCTCGAGGAGGAGGAAGAATCTGGGCTAGGAATAATGTTTTGTGAAACTACAATGCAAATTCCTAACCCAGTTTTCAGCTGGGAGAACATGTTATTGTTGAACAATTGATACCACTTCATGGAAGCTTATTTTCTGTGCCTTAAGGGAAATTCAATTAAGTGAACTTCTATTTTAGAACACTGCTCTTTCCTGTCACTGATGAAGCAATAACAGTTGCAGAACATGGGATTTTCTGGGAGTGTTGGTGGTTTGCTCTCATTTATATTAATTTTTCAGCCTCTATTTAAATCTTATCTATCATACCCTCCGAGAGAGCCCACTAGAGACCTCACTGATTTCACTGGTGACTCCAGTGCTTGCTGCCACAAGGCACGGAGAAAGGCATGTCCCACAGCTGCAGGAGGTAGTGCTAGAGGTGCTGTGGCCCCAGTGAATAGTGCTGTACATGACAGCAGCTGAGGTTTGTGGCATACTCTACCCATAGGCTCTTGCTGACATCCAGAGGAGCCTGTTCCTCCACATAGTGAACTGCTTCTGTCACTAACCAGCCCAGAAACCAAAATGTTCACAAGTGGTGCAAGTCCATTGTCTAGCCCTTGCCTTTCCATGCTCATCACAGCTCAGCAAATGCAGAGATTTGAATCTCACATGACAAGAAGAATCAGAACTGAGGATTAATTCTCTGTGAAATAATTTTGGTGATGGGATGCTGCCAGGAGGCTTGACTCTGCACTTCTCGTTCATCCCAGATTCCCACAGACTGCGAGGAGAGGACAGTGTGGGCAAGGAATGCAGCATGAACTCGTAATCTTTTCAGAGATTTCTTAGCACCTGAGTGGGATGCTCTCTAGAGCCTGCTGTGCCAAAAAAGGTGACCCTTCAAGGTCTGGGACCATTTATAGAATGTTAGTGCAGGGCACATTTTTATAGCTGACTCCTATAAAAGGCTAAATACCAGGTTAATTAGGCTTGACAGTGCTGACAGAGTCTTAATTAAATCACTGTGAACAATATCAGTCTCACATAATCCTATTTCTATCAAAATCATCAGAAATTACCATATTTTCGTTGTTCCTTGTAGGAGAGAAAGGTCTTACAGTTTCCAGTACTGCTGGTTCACTAATTTGTCCATAATTCTGAGCTTTCTACTCCATTCCCATGTCTCTCTGGTACTCTGTTCTGCTTGCTTAGCACTGACATTTTGGCATATTCCCTGCCATGCTGGACTGTGCCTTTCCTGTAACCCTTCTGTCCCTCCATCCAACCACAGAGGCACAGATGTGCAGTCCATCAGCAGGGATGGATCTTGCAAAACAACACCTACCAAGAGCTTAGATCTGGTGTATTTGCTGTTCAGCACTTGTTTTGGGGATTGAGGTTTTGTTTTGGAGACAGAGTCCCTGGGCAGGACTCATTTAAGCACAGTGGAGATCCAGCCTGAGCCAGTGGCACTCTGGGGTGCTGCAATCCATGTGACTCCTGGGTGCTGATTAATTGCTGGGTCTGCAAGAGTTAAAGGGGATGCAAAGCCTGGTCTTGCTGCCAGAGTCTCCTGCCTGTCTGCCCGAAAAAGGGGGGCCACACCATGCCAGCCTTTGAGTCATGCCACAAGCACAAGCCAGGGCAAAGCTCTCTGCTTGCTGCACAAGTCCTGGTAGCAGCCCAGTTCTTTCTCCTTTCCAGTACCTGTGCTCCCAGGCACACTGAGGCAGCTCTTAGCAGAGGTGAAGGCAGGAAATGCTCATGTGAATTTTGGAACTTCAGCCTGCTGGCGTCCTAGCCAGGGGACAACAGCAGTGGGTGCCTGTTGTCCCCTCCTGTCACTGGGGAGCTGGGCAGCCCCCGCTTTCTCAGCAGGGAGCAGGCAGCACAAGTCTGGCTCAGCCTGGCCTTATGCCACCCATGGGTCACTGCAGTAAAAGGAAACTCCCAGCTGCTCCCCAAGGCAGCCTGATTCTGGAAATGGTGCAAGGGGAACTTAACCTGGACACGATAGCTGGGATCTGGCCTGAAATCTCTTCAACTCAAGAAATAGTTTGCTGTCTCTGTCTAAATGTTTTTGTCTCTCTCTGCTTAAAAGCTTTAAATAATGTCACAAAACTACTCACACATCCCACACTGCAAAACAGATAAACAGTGAGAGGAGCTGAGTGTGTTTAACAAGCTGGAACATAACCAAAAAAGACTTAAAGCCTGTGATCAACTTGGTAGCACACAGGAGCCACCAGAGAGCGATCACAAGGGTTGACTCAAGTTCTGCTCCCTCTTCTGCTTTCTTATCCTGTTGTACATCCTTGATCTCCAAGTTAACCGTTCTCTGATGACTTAGGCTTGATCAAATCTTCAGCTCTTGTTGTTGCCATTTCAAGGAACATGTGGATCAAGTTCTCAGGATCTTGAAAGAGCCACCATGTGCTGAAATCCCATTTCTTAGGCTGCAGTTCATCTTGTCTGTTCTCCATAAGTGCCCTCTTGCCCTCTTGCTTGGTGTTTGTACTCAGCCCTTGTAATGTAGAATGCAAATAAAGAGGTTTTGTGGGAGACTACCAGAAGATTGTAATCTTCTTCTCTTATCTCTCATTCCAGATGAATCCTGAAATGACTCGTTCTTTCTTCTCTTTTTATTTCACAATATAAGCATTTTGCAGAGGAGGTGACATCTTTCAGTGCTTTAGCATTTCATCTCCCTATGTCTTCACATTTTTTTCCACTTTCTCATCTGCATGTTACCAACTTAATTATGCTGCACAATGACTTTAAAAAGGCAAACTCTAACAAAGGCTAATGAGGATATTTCTTGGCAGCTGGTCATTGTTTTGCCTTGGGCCCATAACTTTGCTTGCCACTCTCCACTGGGCACTGAAGCAGCTCTTGTGTTTAAAGATAATTGCTCCGAGCAAGATTATATCATATTTTCTGTCCATGCTTTCAGGAGGGTTTAATGCTGTATAATCTGCCCATTATAACCACATCTCCAGACAATAGCAGGCTGCAGAATACAGTGTGATAAAGTGTTAGCAAATCTTGTTCGTGTTCATTCCCTGTCATTATATTTAGGTTCTAATGGTTTAAGAGCACACAGAAATTTTTTAAAAAGGGGCTCAAATTAATGGCTGCAGTTGTACCCAGTTTTCTTCATCCACAGCCAAAGATGACATGGACTCTAGAAGAAGTGCATGGTATTTTTCTGAATCTGTCTGTCAAAGCAGCATAAGCTTGTGTAAGATCTTGATATCCAATGATGCATATTGACTAATCATGTTGATGTGACTGAACCAACTTTCAGTAAAGGCATTAGTGAATAACTGCAGCAGCTACCATCTTCTCTGGGGAATTCCAGGTAAATTTCTGAAGCTCAATGTGTCCTGTCTTTTTGTGTCCTGTCCATTTTCCACAAGCCGTACCATGACGCTCTTTTCTTTTGTAGCAGAGCAAATTTTCGTGGTTTACTTTTCTTCTCTGAGTATAGCTGGTAGCTGAAGTAGTCAAATTCCATTCAAGACTGAGCAGAAGTGACTTTGCCTCTGTTTCCTGTCTTGTTAAAGATATAACCAATATTTAAAAACTAAGGAAGTTGTGTTTCTTGAGAGACCGGTTCCTTTAAATTCCTGCACTTATATTTAATTTCTGAGTGTCACGTGTCAGTTAAATCCTGAAAACATGGTGAAGACACATTATTTCCACATGGGTCACAACTAGTCTTTTGAAAGACTGGAAAGGGTCTGATCTTGTCTCAAATTGTACTCCTGGTTCCTAGAAATACTCTTGCTAGGAGATAAGGAAAATGATGTAACCACGGATGTCCACTGGGTATTCTGGATTGAATGAAATCCTCCTTGTCTACCATGAGAGTGGTCATAGAATCAAAATTCCAGATGGGCTAATCATACCACAAACATTTACTGAGGCTTCAAGCTGGGACATCTGGGAGAACAACTATGGAGAAAACGCTAAAAAGAAAAGGTGCATTCATCCTAACTGGGACAGCTTTTACCCTGGAGTGGCCGGGGAAGTGCTGTCTTCATTTGGCCAGCAATAATTAATGGCAGGAATTCCCGGCCAGTCCACTCTTGGACTTGGAGGTGAGCTCATGAAGGTACTTACTGGGGGTGAGGAAGGGTCTCTTGGGGAGCCTTGTCCTGGGAGAAGGGCACTGTGGAGGTCTCTGGTGCTTGGGTGAGGTTTTATAATGATATTCCCTGTTTGCCTTCATTAATGTTTAAATTTATTGTGTGGAGAATGGAGCCCACCTTGAGTTTGCTCTATGTGCCATCTGCAGGTATGGGGATGAGAGAGGCTTCTCCTCCTGCTGAAACCATCCTCATGCTTTGTGTTTAATGTAAACAGTGTGTTTAGAAATGTATTGTCTGTGGCAGATCTGACATCACAACCAAATTCTTTAAAATAAAATGTTTAGGGGGAATTGTGTGTCAGCTGCCTAGTGCTGAAATGTATGGAATGGAATTAAGCAAACCTTTTCTTAATTAAAAAAATGAAAATGGATTCTGAACTTTATCTAAGGGTCACTTTGGGATGATTTTTAGACAGAAAAAATCTTGGCTTTCTGGCAGGACAGCTGTGAGGGAGTGTTCTATTCATTAGAACACAATTTGTCCAAGAAAATGCGTTCCAAGTCCTAATCAATTTAGATGAAAACTTGCTGGACAGAGTTCAAGCAGGCCAGTTATGGAGTCTTATAAAGCCAAACCCACATGTCTCAGTGGGCAAGAGGCAAGATAATCTTAGCTTACAATGGAATGTTTAAATTTATACAGCTAAGACCCTGACATAGGCACAAGGGTTGGTTCTTTTGTTTTCGGTTTTTTTTAACCAGAAACATGTGAAGAATTGGAATTTTTAAAGAGAGGGAATATCCCTTTAAGATATAATCACTCATGGTGAAGGGACTGTGGCCAGATCCATCCTTGCTTTAGCATCTATAGAAAGATTTTTGGAAAAGGCCAGCTTCCAAAGCACTAGAAATGGAGGTGTGCTTCCAAACAAGGTCCTTGGCATCACAGGCTCTTGCAGACTTATATAATTCCCAGCTGTATGAGGATATTTTTTTTAATGAGCTGCTTCAGCAGTGGAAATGGAGAAACTTTGAGAAGCTGTTGCACAGCGAGCCCCTGGGAAGGTGACACCGTGCACAGCATTGTTCTGCCATTGAATGTAGGCTCTTTGTGATGACACATTGCTACCAAGCACAGAAAACCACAGCTCAGCACACCCCCAGCCCTCCTGGGGTTAATGGTAACTATTTTAGGGTTTGCTTTTCTGCCATTCAGTTAATTTCTCCATTATTGCAGCTGGTAGCTTTAAAACAATGCATTTGCAGATCCATGCAAATTCCCTTAGGGATGAGATGTATAACCTGAGCTGTCTTTAGCCTGGGGAATATTTCATTTCTTAATCTGAAATGGTTTTCTGACTTGCAGAGTCTTAGCTAAGGTTAATCTCCACCACAAACATGAATCCAGGGTGCCTTTCACAGTAACTTTCAATGCCTGGTAGAAAGCCACAGCAATAAGTTGGTCTCTGAAGTGTCAGCTCACATTCACCTCTTTGCTCGTGGATCCTCTGCTCTTCTGCATTTGTCACTGGGAAGTGAAAAATGTGCCTCTTCTCTTCTCTTCTCTTCTCTTCTCTTCTCTTCTCTTCTCTTCTCTTCTCTTCTCTTCTCTTCTTTTTCTTTTCTCTCATGACTCCCTTCTGGCACTGGAAAGCCTACACTGTCTTCAGGGGGAAAATCAAATTCTTTCTAGCCGTAAGTAGCCCTGTCTACACCACAGGGCAGCCCCTCAGTCCCAAACTTGTTACTCACCAGCCTTCTCCTATCGAGGGACTGACAGCTGAGCCAGGAGCTGTGTTTTCTCATCATGACTCCTGTAATTTCAGGGGGTCAGTGAAACACCTCTTCTGCCAGTCCTCTTCCTTTGTCCAACACCACCACCCTGCACCTGCATCCCCCCTCTTGACTCGGAGAGGGATTTACCAGCATGCCTGGGGCTGGATGTGAAGGAGAAGAAGCATACAGTGTTGTTAAGCAACTTGTGGTTAAAGTCACAAACTCTGGAGACTTCTTGACTACTGTAAATGCCAGCGGTTCGTTGTCCCACAGCCTCTTCCTTCCTTCACGCCCCACTCTGCCAAGTCAGCCACCTGAGACCCTGCTTATTGCTCTTGTTTTCCCTGGCTCTTCTCACTTGTTTACTTAAAAATCTCTCTCCCTCCCCTTTCCTTCATTTGAATTTCTTGCAGGAGGGTCTTGTAAGGACACCTACTTTAATCAGCATTCCCTGTGAATTAGTAGGCAGCTTTTTTTGACTTTTACATGTTTTGAAATAAAAATGTGATCATTTCTTCATTGCCCCTTCCCCGAACTCTGCTTTCAACAAACCCTTTTCTTACGGAAAGTCGTGGTTTTAAAAGCCCAGCTTAAAAGGCAGGCTCTGTCCCGCAGAGAAGGAGGAGGAGGGGTACTTTGGATGCAGCAGGACAGCCTGTCACCCAAGGGAAAACAGCCAACATGCTGCTGAGGCTGGCTGCATATTTTCATTTCAAAAAGCACTCCAGACTAAAACCACCTGTGAGTGAGTCTGGCTGGCTGATTTAGTAGGGCCTAGAGCAGGGTGTCCTGTCAAAAGCCACGCTTATTTTCACAAAGGCAAATGAATCAGGTTTTATGTGGCAGGGCGACAGCTCGCTGGGACAGGCTCATTAAAACTCTGTAAAACAAACTGCAAGCAAGAGGTGCAACATTTCCTTATCCAAACCCGGAGAATAGACAGGCGTCCTATGGAAAAGTGAGTCACATTCTCTGTGGTACATTCTGTTCATTCTGTTATAATAAACAGGAGTTCTTGTTTGCTGAGTCCATCAGCATCCAGATCTAAACTTGATTAGGAGGACGAGCTCCTCGGCCGCTGCTGGGCTCGCGTGTGCGCTGCTGTTTGGTCACTTGGTTGTATAACAGCACTGGTCATGTGAGGCTGCCATTCCAAGAGGAAATAACAGCACTTCCCTCATCGCTCTCAAATCCATCCCAAATTTCTATTAAAGACATCAAAGCAATTACTCTGATACTTTCCGTGCTTTCCAAATGACTCATCTTTTAAAGAAACTGCTGGAAAACAAGGCACAACCAAGGTCCCTTCATTCCAGCATTTGAGACTTTTAAGAATCTCAGGGAAACAAGTCAAAATAAGAAGCCACAGAGCTACTGTCTCATAAAACCCTTCTACAGGTGTCTATGTTTCTGTGCTACCAGTTGGAGTTGGTTTTACCAGCTAAGCTGCCAGAAGATAAATCAGGTTTTTAGTCCAGGTCCACGGCTGCAGAAGGTGAATAAGCTGGCCAAATGTGTCTATTGCTACTGCTGTTGGAGGAGGACTTTTAAATAGGATGATGCTTGGCTGCATCTAGAACTAGTAGTGAAATAAGGCAAGGTCTGCTGGAAACAAGGGGACTTCTGGGAAGGAAGTTTCTATGTAGCAGGAGTAGCATTTTGGAAATCTGACTCTTGCCCAGTTATAAGAGTGGGCAAGGTCTCCAAAATTTTAAATGCTCCTTGCATTTCTAAGAACTGTGGATGGAGCAGGAGGGATTGCTTCTGACTGCAGTGGGAAGAGAGTTGGAGATTAGCCATGGGTTAGAAGTTTGTTGGGCTATAGTTTGAAGCGTTTCAGCTATTTCTGTTTCTATTTCACTTGCTAGCTACAATTGCTTGTCTAATGCAGTACTCCAGGAAGTGAGGTTACTGTCCCAAAGAATCTGCAAGGAAGGGGCTGAGGACAGTGAGCCTCCTCTGCCTGGCTCTGACAGGTAGGCATTCCCAGCTTCTGGGGTGCATGATGACATCCCTAAGGCTGCTCATTTTGCTGACGTTTTTCCTCCACATGTGGAAGGAGCAGTGGCTCCTTTGCAGGCTCTCTCATGCAAGAGGACCACACACTGACCAGCTTTGGGGTACCAAACAGCAAAAGACCGCAGGTAAAATGGCTACTTCACTCCTCACACTGAACCTGCTGTGGGACACTCAGGTAGGAAATAAAGATTCCTTTGCCTTTTTGCTCTGGCAAATATCTGGTGATACTTTTTTGGGGTGTTTTCTGCCCCAATAAGAATTTCTTTTAAAAAAATTCTCCACAAGTTATCTAATCACTGAAGTCCATTTGTCTTTTTCTGTCCTGTATTACGAGTATTTTTAGCAGTTGAGGAAAACCCTGTATTGTCCCTCCTCGAAGTCTCCTCATGCCATTCTGTGTTGAGGTGGAGCTTCAGAGTCATGTGAAATGCTCTCAACATGCACAAGCCAGCTCCAGGAGCCAGTCCCACTCCACGTTCCCAGAAAGAACCAGGGAAGCAGCAGCCAAAGCCTCTCCTCACCCACTGCAGTGTCCCAGCTTCCCCCTGTGAGTCATGTGTCACAGGAGGGCTTCTCTTGACCATAAGTGGGATGTTTAATAAACCTGAGGTTTTTAATCTTTAGATGTTCACAGCTGTTCACAAAAACATAAAATACAGAGTCCAGCATGAGCAGCTACATGCTGAAAGAAAAAATGCATGGGGTTGTACTTGAGTAGGGTCAGCATCTCTCAGAGGTTCTCTGGCAGGAATGAATGGTTGGCATCAAATGTCTCTAGGTAAAAAACAGGAGGTTTATCCAGTAATAGAGCTTGTTGAATCTAGAGCAGCCTGACTTCTTGTAACACCCCCTGCATGCCCATGCCTGTGTTGCGAATGGAAACACCACATGTAAAAAGTGAGAAATGACATAGAGGTCTTTGCAACCTAAACTATTCTGTGATTCTAAGATCATTGAATTTAATTGACTTGATTTCTGCTTTTTATTCCTATCAGTGACTGTCTCCTTTCCGTTGCAGAAATTGTCGCCCTGTGATCACATCTTTGAAGTGGTTATGTTTTACTTTTTCTTAACCCTCCGGTTATGGTTTTTAAATCATACTTTTTAGTATTTTATGTGTGTGTGTGCTTAGACAAAAGCAGGGGGTGTTGGAATCTGCAGGTCCTGGTCTCTGCTGGCTCCTGGTGAGGCAGGGATACATAAAACTCTTTGGTATGTGCTGCTGCAAGAAATACATGTGCAAGCACGATGAGGTGTCTGTGGGCACAGGAACATCTCCCTGGGAACTCGAACGTTTGGTTTGCTGATGGTATCATTCCACTGAAGCAGCTTTTAGCTGCTTTCCACCTCAGGTTGTTTATCTGTCAAATGGAAATGGGGAACTTCCTAGAGAACCCAGAGCCATAATTTTAATTATTCATGGCTTTTGCATACCCTTGAGGAGAGTATAAGCTGTAAATCTCTGAAGCTGCATACCAACATTTCTGTGGTTTAAGCATTAGGGGAGCCCCTGTTCCAAAGACACTGCTGAATTCTCCTGGCCATGTGCTTCATGGCAAGCCTGTGCTCAGCCCTTGGCGTACAGACTAAGCCCTGGGACCCCTGACCCCATTCTGTGTCCAGAGCCAGGTGTTTTCCTGCAGAGCCTGTCCTGCTGGAGCTGCAGGCTGGAGCTGGGAAGGTGCCTGTCGTGTGCACTGTGCCTTTGAGGTGCCGAAAGCGGCGTGTGGCAGACTTGGGCTCCAGAGTCTGTGGGGACATGGGGCAGTGTCCCCCTCCCAGCACCAGTGGAGCCCTTCCCCAAGTCCCAGCCACACTCTGCACCCAGGGCCAAGCCCTGCCAGGGCTCTGGGCACACACAGTGCATCCCAAACAGGATGGGAGGTCACTCAGGTCACCCTGTGCCTCTTGGCCCTGAGCTTTACCATCAGCTCCCTGGAGGCTGTGACATTTGAGCTTGCACTGGCTGCCCCAGCACAGGGAGGTCAAACAAATTGAGTTTCTCTTCAAATTAGCTGTCTATGGCTTTGATCCCTGTCCATTGGAGGCCTTGTGTGTTTTAGCTGGAAGAATGCACGCCACGTTCCAGCCCCCTCCCGCAGCCGGGGGAGCGGTGATGCCCCTGGCAAACGCGGAGCAGTGCTCAGCTGGAGAGCCATCACTGGAGCGTGGCCTCTGTCGAGAAGGATCCCAGCTTCCCCAGGCCTCCCTCTTACAGATGTTAATCCCTTCCCATTGTCTTTGCTAGTTCTAACAGAATAGTAAGCTGCAGTAAAGAGAGGGGATACGTTCAATTTAAGCAGCGAGGTTACGATGTTCTGAATAAAGGCGTATTTATTAATAATTACCTCTCTGCCATGACTTTAAATTCAAACAGCTGGACAGCCTCTGCTCTTTATTAATTTCCTTGGATCCTTGGCACGAAGCCCTCAATTCCTGTGATGTAATGGTATAAAAAGTTGGCTCCTGACCGAGCTTCCACCCACAAGTTCTAAATTTGGAGCATGGCAAATTTCTGCAGATTCCAGAGACGGGCTATGCTCAAGATGTGCTGATGCCTCCAGTCCCATCCTATTGCACCAAACAACAAGGTTGTGTGCTTTTTATAACGGGGATCATAAATATGACTCAGATGCACATGTTGTCTATGTAAGCACTTGGGGCTGGCTATCACTTTATGGCACTGGGAAGAAGCCAAGCCAAATAAAAATTGTTTTGAGTAAATATTACATTTCTAGAGCATGAATAACTTTTCTCTGCAGCCAGCGTGTCACTAATGGGAATAAGGAAGAAGACGGGGTGGGGGGAAAGCAGTAACTAAATCATCCTTCTAAACACAGACAGTCTGCAGCAAGACCTGTTGTTTGGACTCATCTGGGGTGTGATATCCCAGATAATTCGTAGCAGGTCTCAGCAAGGCCACGAGAGATGGAAATAAAAATAGCTGTGTAGCTCAGCGCCATCCTGCTGCGCTGCTCTCTTTTGGGTGGGATCTCCAGGAGTGGTATGTAAAACAGGCAACCAGAGAACCCAGCGTCCTCCTCTCCCCCGCTCCCAAATGTGCAGCGGCTCAAGCATGTCGATTGCTCCATGGAGATCAGTGTTGCTACTCACATGCTCAGCACTAAGCGTGTGCACATGTCTGTCCAGGATCCGGGCCAGGAGGAAGGATGAGTTTTTCATCCTGGAGTTTTGGGACCCCGGGGGATGTCTGCACTGCTGAAGCAGAAAATGAGCCCACGTGCAGCTCTGCATCCAGAAGGAAGCAGCTCACTGACAGCTCTGTGGGGCAGGGATGTGCCATCCCACCACCCACACGGGGCTGGTGCATCACAGCTGCTGGCTCTGCTCCAGCAGCTCCAGCAAGCTGATAAGTCTCAGCATCCCCCAAAATCCCAATTACTTCTGCCCTTGAGCAGTACTTATGTAGTGCTTCATCTACCTGAAATGCAAAGGGATTTAAAAAAAGGAAGCTCTTTCTGCAAGAACTTTTCAGGAAACCTTCCCTGATAAAAGGTATCCTCAAGTCTTTCAAAAATAATAGCCAGTGAGAAATAACAAGTGAGAGTTTAGTTTGAAAACCATTAGTGCCTTTACCATTTTCCTGATGGGCATGTGCATTTCTCCCTGTTGCACCTGTGAGCTTTTACATGTCAGATAAGTGCTTTCCTGAGCTTTTTTGTCTTCTCCTTTTTTATAGGCTTCTTTTGGATAGCAGGCAGAAAACCTGGCTTTAAAAGAGGAGCTCAGACAGGAAGCAGCAATGTTCCAGGAGGATTTCTGAGTCAAGCAGGAGAGCAACTGGCTTTTTGAAGTGTGAATTTCAGAGTCCCTAAAACCCTTGGCTGCACGTTTGGAGCAGGTGAGTGGGGAGGCGTTGAGAGCCCTCGACATTCCCATGTCCCTGCCGTCCCTATCAGAAGGTTTTGAAGAGCTTCTCTCTGCAGTGGGCTGGACTGGGGCTTGCAGATAAAATGTTTGAAAGGCTGTGAGCCCTGCAATAACCACAGCAGGCTTGACGTCAGCAGACCTGTACCTCCAGGGATTAGTTCTGAGAAATCAGTGCCGGTCTGCCCAGCCACGGCGGTTTTGACTGTTTGAAGGATCTGGGTGATAAGTCCTTTTTCCATGCCTTGCACACTGCCAGCGGTCATTTTCTGCCAGAAGAGCAGCCCAAACAGTGTACATGGGGCTGGCTCCCTCCCCTTTGCAATGCATTTTACAATTTGGAGAAACTTTTGTAACACAAGAAAGTGTTTGTACATATTAGAGCGTCTAAATTGTTAGAACAGTTGGAAAATCATGATTGCCTTTAAAAGTTAAGGAAAAAAAAAAAAAACAAACCCAGCAAAGAAAACATTTTGGCTTGCAGAATTAACAAAACCGGGAGGTGAAATTCAGTTTCCTGGACCAAAAATTTATTCAGGGAGTCCTGTTGTACTTGTGACTTTAAAACAATACCTGAGCCTTCAACAAGGGATTTGTACCTATCCCCAAATTTGCTCTGAATTTCAGAGCTTAAGCTCTGAAAACTCTCCAGAGATGCATTGTTGAGGATGGTCATGTTTAGATTTACCCCAGAGTGTTTTCAGGGTTCCACGTGCACAGGGGATGGGGAAACCTACCTGGGATTGATTCAGCAGCTTGAATGAGAGATGACAAAAGAGGGCTTGGCTGGAGTGCTGGCCTAATTTCCATGAGACTTTGGGGTAGCTATGTGGTGATTTAACTCCAGTTAATTAGAGGCTAAAGGCTGCTTCAATTTGTGGTTGTTACCCAAGAGCTCAGAGGAGGTTTTCTGGCTGCCGGGGATCAGGAATAAAGGTGGAGGAGCTGGAGGTGACGCTCCAAGGGGCTGGCAGGGGCTGGTGCCAGGGGGCTCTGGTCATGCCCTGGTATAAGTGGTGCTTTCCAAGGCCTCACTCAGCAATCTCTGATTTGCACCTTGTGGACACAGGTCCAGGGTATCACTTAAAGAGCCCTCTTTTTAGGCACAGATTACGATTTTGCAGATGTCTCTGTGCTTTTTTAATGGATAAACATCACCCATCTTTCATCAATGCCCAACTGAGGCGTAGGGAGGTTAAGGGACCTGACGAAGGTGATAGCAAGTCAAATTGTTTGGAATTTTGTAGCTCTGAAAGATCATCTTTCTAAAACAGAAAACCCTCTCAGGAGTAGTAGGTTTTCATTAAAACAACAGTTCAAACCTGTCGATCTTGATCTATCAGGAAAAAGAGGAATGTAGAAAATGTGAGAGTTAGCTTAGCCTCCCTTAAACTAAACCACCAGGTTCACGTTCCTATGGAGAAACAAATACCCTGCAGGCATCATGGTGTCTTTGATTTATTTTTGGAAGTAGAAAACTCCCCCCCCTTGGTGTCTGAGCTAAGAAAAAAACCAAGGATTTTGTGAGCCAACAAAAGGTTTCTGGAGGAAAAACCCTCCAGTCCCACTTCGTGAGGGCTCGTGACATGAGCAGTTGAGCTAAGGTAATCCAATTTAGCCTCCCCAACATTTCAAAATTGGGTTAAAGTTCCTAAGTCATTGAGGGAAAATGTTACCCAACAGAGTAATGACTCTCTAATTGGCGTGTCAGGCCTTGGCAGCGGCGGGTGCAGACCCTGGTTTCAGTCACCTGAGCAGCTCAGGGTGACAACGTGCCCACCACAGGAGGGAGCGAGGGCATCGCGGCTGTGCAGCCTTGGGTGAAGCCCCCGCGCTGCGCTGACAGCCTTGGTCTTCTCCCTCCTTTCTTTGGAGGTGAGGCAGCCCCGGGCAGAGGTTTTGGCTGCTGCTGGGTGTGGGTTGGTGCCGCAGCAGCAGCAGTGTGCTGCTGCACGTACGCGAGTGACGCGGCTCCGAGCGTGGCAGCGGCGAACCCCGCGCGGTGCCGCATCCCCGGCCCTGCCTCCGCGGGCGGGACCCGCAGATGTGATTCATTAGGAGCCTGCCGAGCAGGGCCGTGCTCCCCGGGCTCTCCGGGGCCGTGCGACGGTGTCCGGCTGCCATCTGGTGTCCGGCGCCCGGGGGGNGCATCCCCCGCGCTCCGGGCCCCGCGCATCCCCCGCGCATCCCCCGCGCATCCCCCGCCACCGCGGCCGGCGACAGCCTGGCCTGAGTGGCATCCCCTGGGCTGCGGCCAAGCCGTGAGCAAATCCTGCCCAGACTCTCAGGGCCCCCCGCCACGGTATCTCCCGCATTCCTGCGGCAGATCTGGTATTTCTTATTGTTCTCCCCGTCTCTGGGGGAGCAGCTGCCGCTGCCTGACCGGCCTGCCGGGGCAGGAGCTGGCGGAGCCCTGGGCTGCGGGTCCCACGACTCGCCGGGGGCTTTGGAAAAATCGTGTCAGTCTTCTCATCCTGCTTCGGCACGTAGGGATTTGGGGCTCATCAGGAGGGGCGAGATGAAAATGAGAAAAGAATGGAAAACTGGAAGAGCAGCGAGTGGTTGTTCAGCTCCACTCTCCTGGAGGTGGTGTGGGCTCAGCAGGCGCTCTCCTGGACCCGGGACAGGCTGCCCCGGGCTCAGAACTCATCGGGGAGCTTTCTGCTGAAATAGCTGTGGCAGCCTGCAGCACACGGCACCTCAGATTTGCTGGCAGCCCCAGGGACACCAGGGGCAAGGACTGGACAGAACGGGGAGAGGGAGGAGGCAGAGACAGAGCTGCCTTCGAAGCTCTGCAGGACTGGTCCCTGCTGTGCACCCACAGCAGGCCCAGCACGGGTGTTCAACACCTGGTGGTGTTTCCTTGTCCCCTTCCCCTCTGACAGGCTGGTTCTTGTACTATGCACCATGCCTGTGCCGTTCCTTGAAGCATGATTTCAAGGAATAGAGCCTCTGGATTTTTCTCCTACTGGTGGGAAGGATTTGCTGGCTGGAGGTGGACTGAGAGCAGCTGTAGGCTTGGCTCTTGCCATCTATAAAGGTGACAGTGAGGAAAGTGTGCTGGAGCACGGGCAGGTGACTTTCTTTGCCAGAGGGGCCACATGCAGCTGTTCTGAGACACCAGGCCTGGGGTGTTGGGAGCTTTGGGCCAGCCATCTCCCCAGGAAGCTCCATGGGCCATCAGAGACCCCCTTGGACATCGTGCAACCCTCACAGGCAGGCAATGGCCATGCTTAAGCAAACCAGCAAACATAGAAGGTAGCACCTCCACCCCCACAGGGAGCAGTTCCACACCACCCAGCTTTTGGTGGGGCCTGGGTGTGAGCAGGCTGCACCCTGCTCCCATCATTTCCCACCTCCTGTCTGGGAAAAAGCAGTCCCTGCCCACACGATCTTTCTGGCAGGGAGGAAAGCCTGGCTGAAAAATGGGGCATGGTCCTCCCTCTCAGAGAGATGTGGTGGTAGACTCTGTGGCTTGGAGAGAGTAAAATAGGAAATGAAAGGGTTCTGAGCACACAATCTTGCACTGCTCCAAACGCAAAACTTCAGTCCCAGTGTGAGAGGGACTTTCTGAAAATGTCTAAGCAAAGTCTGACCATAAATAAATTTTATAAGTGTTACCTGTTTGGGCTTTTTTCTTTTTTAGTTGGGACTGAGGAGCCAGCACCCCAGAGGACCTGCACTTCCCCAGCACTTGCACCTTGAGTCAGGGCTGAGCTGCACAAGCCTCTTCAGAGTGGGAAGAGAAATCTCCACGCTCAGGTAGGCACTGAAACAGCTTAATTTGTGTCAACAAAAAGTCTAGGCTGCTTTTGAAACTGTCTCATGTCTATGCTTGAGTTTTTAATCCCATCTGAGATATCGATCTGTGCTCAGAAAAAATGTAACAACAAGAGTAACAGCAGGTGAGTGTTTGCATGAAGACATAGCTGGGCCCAGATGCTGTTAAAGCCTTTTGTGTGCTGCAGCCATGGCAAGTAGCTCTATTAATTAGAAATTATATTAATTTATAGGGTGTAAAGCTGGTGCTCGATCAAGACCCTTTGGCAGGCAGTGACCATGCTGAGTAGAGTAGAAAGGGTTATAATTCTTTTTGTGGTTTTATTCATTAAGGAATTTTAAGTAATGGTTGATGGGGAAAAGTGAGTGCAATTGTGCTGGAGATAATGATTTCTATTTTCCTTTTTATCAACATTCTGCCCAGTCTGCCATGGGCTTTCCTCTGACCCTCCTGCTCATATCCTTTTACATTTCTTCTGACAATTAGGCTAAAATATGAGGGAAAAGGCAGGAGAAAGGCTCTTGTCAATTGCTTCTTCCAGGGTTGTGCATATAGGTGTTAAAAACTACCTCGTTAAATCTCCCTCTGAAGGCTTTTCAGGATGTTTCTAATTTAACTGTTTTGCGTCATCCTGTTCCAATTTTAATTTCTTCTGGAGGTGAGATGCAGCTACATTTGCCAAATATTGTTTCATCTTATGTGTTAAAACAACCACTGCACTTTCCTTTTTTTGAAGGATGGGTACTTTTGACATACCCAAAAAGCCAGTCCATAAAACACTGCTTTTCTGCACTTTTGCTTCCTGGCATTTCCAGGTAGTTGGAATTCACAGTGAGAGTAAATGTGTGGAAGCCACAATAGTCTCTAAATTCACGAAGGGTCACAAAGTTTCTATTTGCGTTTTATTTTGGCCCTCATGGCCACATTAGCACTAAACCACGGGTTGATATGCTCTCCTCACACACGCCCACCCTCTTTGTGGCTGGAAGGGCTGAGCATGAGCCCTGCTTCCAAAAGGGGAGGACGTGATGCTGAGCACGTCCTTCGCTCCTGCAGCCTCGGGGCGCCTACGCAGGCACCTGGGAAAACGCAGTTTGCAGGGAAGCAACCTTCCTCACACATTTTTCCTTGCTCTGCTTCACCGCCCTTAGGAAAGCCGCACGGCAGCCCGAGCTGCGCCGGCAGAGGTTGCGGGATACTGTATCCCCCTGTACACATCGTCCTCCTGCAGCGCGGCGGGGTTTCTTTGGAAAATATGACAGAATCAGCGCCGAGGCCAGTGGTAAAAAAACCCTCCTTTTTTCCTAGGCTGACGGGATGCCTGTGGGCATACTGAGGTAGCAGAGGAACCGAATGGGCTCATGGAGAGGGGACAGAGCTTGCGGTGCCCATGGCGGGGAGGCGGTGATGGTGATGCTGCTGCAGCCGCGGGCGCGGCGCACAGCGCTTTTCACAGCGCTGCAGGGAGGGAAAGGGGCGGGAGGGTGACCGTCCCGGGACACCTCCACAGGCAGGGAACACCGCAGGATCCCAGTCGGGGGACGCTGGGCTGGGCCACCACGAGGTGGCAGCCGGAGCCCAGCGATGAGGCAGCCCCAGGTCGCGGCCCGGGCGTTCCTGCATCGCGGTCCGAGCTCCGTGGGGGCCGCAGGGGGTGCCACAGTGACCAGTAAAAAATTAATTTAAAAAAAAAAAAAAAAAGAAGAGACAGCCACAATTATGGAGTAACCAGTATGGTACCAGCAGACTCGGAAAGACCCTAAAAAATCTCGTTAAGTGTTGAAGGAGTTTGTCCGAGAGTTCTCCGAGAGAACAAGTGTACGGCACACCTGCCGCCTTTCTGCTCCCCTTCATGCGGGAACAAATAATGACCTCTCTCCCCGAAGCAGCTGAAAGGCCTTGTGGATATCCCCTTTCCTGGTCCTGCACCGGTTTGTTCAAAAATTGTTTACGTAACTGCTTCACATATTTGAGATAAAAATCAGCGCAGTTATTTTCCGTTCACTGTTACCGAGACGGATGGTGCAGCTCCTGTTCCAGGTGTTCTGCGTGACTAAGGCATAGGATCACAGGATGGCTTGGGTTGGAAGGGACCTTAATGATCACCTGCTTCCCATCCCCCTGCCATTAACAGGAACCAACAGGTGCTTTTGGGGTTGGGGTCCCCACCGGCCCCAGGATACCGATTCTGTCCAAAGCCACTGTTCCTTTCCCCCAGAGGCTTTGCTTTTGTGGCTGCTCATGCAGGACAGTGAAACAGGAGTAACATGAGCTGCTGGAAACCAGCCTGTTGCAGTTTGGGAATGTGTGATCCAGTGTGCAGGGCTCATAAATCAGCTCCATAAAACGGTCACAGGAAAAAAAACCAAAACGAAACAAAAAAAACAACCCCAAACCAAACCCCATCCTGTTTATAGAAGGAACAGCACGGTGCTGGGGTAGTGGTTTGCCGGCTGTTCCAGCAGCAGCAGGTAAATGAAACCTGAAGCTGGCAGACAAAAAAGTGGGCTGAGCCCTCCAATGCCTCTCCCAAGAGTTCAAGGAACAGCAGCCACAGCTTTCCCCTGGCCTCTGTGTAAGCCCAGGGTGTAGTTAGGGCTTCTTGGGCAGACTCTCCCAAGAGTTCAAGGAACAGCAGCCACAGCTTTCCCCTGGCCTCTGTGTAAGCCCAGGGTGTAGTTAGGGCTTCTTGGGCAGACCAGAGACATCCCTAATCCCACAGTTCAGATCCTCATCATGAGCGGGCTCGTTGGTTTGTGGGAATAGGAGAGCTGTAAGCCATTTCACTGGAAATGATGGCACACTGGGATGCAGCTTTCCATGCTCCCTGATCCATGACCGGTGGTGACTCACAACTCTGTGCTCCCTTTGGATGCTGCACCGTGTTGCTCCAAGGGGCTCATTCTCTGGTGGTATTTTTGCTCAGCATGCAAATAGTTTAATTTTTAAACCAACCACTGCCCCCAGCTTTACTGAGCAAAGCTTCAAACAAAGCTTTCTTAATTTGTGAGAGCAAGACGGGACGACAAAGCTAAAAGGAACCTTGTCTCATTTCCTCTTCTGCCAGTGAGTAAGAGCTGACCACAGACAGACAGACAGACAGAGCTGACATGTTGTGAGGGGCTGTTGCGTGTCTGTCCCAACAGCTCCCTGCTGAGCCTGCCCTTGTCCCAGGCTGCATCAAGGTGTACTGAATACAAACGTTTAAGAGCAGGAGTGCTGCTAAAACAATGTCCATGTGTGTTATCCTGTGACCACTGCCTTTATTATGCCCTTAACATCCCCATTGATCCAACCATCAAACCTCTTCCACACAACATTTACTGGATTTTGAACTCCAATAGCCCAAAAGAAACCCAGGCAAAAAGACAGTCTTTAATTCCAAAATGTAAATGACTTTATATTACTTTATTAAACAGCCAATTCTAAAGAACAGTAAAAAATATGAAAACATGCATCATTTGGTGTTCTTAAAAAACCATTGTCCAAAATAAAGGCTGTTAGAAAAGTTAAACAAGATCAGCCCCAATACCCCTTCTGCTCTCCACATAAAATGTCTGGTAGTTATAAATACTGTTCCAGCTCCTTTAGCAAAGTTTAACCTTGTGTACATTAGTAATTCTATTACAGGTGGTTGGGTGTTTTCTCCACATTTCTTCTGTAAACATCATCAATTTTAAAAAGGCCTTGTTATCAAGCTTAAGTAACTATTGTTTTCCTGTACAGTGAGTATAAATAGGAAGATCCTGGATTTTCCTGCCATTCTAATCAGCACTCCATTTACTGAAACATTAAAGATTTCAATTAGTATAAAAATATAACCAAAGAGTAAATGTCTGAGAAGATTCAGTATTTGAGTGAGTCTTAGTTAATAGACAAATAAAATGGTATTGACTTCCAAATCTGGACACCACTTCTGTACAGCTTCTGCTCTTCCAAGACCCAAGTATCACAGTGCTGCACACTAAGGCACTGCTAAACCTCCTGAAAAAATTACTTCCTATTTACTACAAATAATTTAACATGTAGCTGAACTAACAAGCAGGTGAGGGATGGATGGCTGGGGTACAGTCAAAGCTGCTCACAAGCCACACCAGTGGGCACCTGGTCCTTGAGAGGGAGGGTCTCAAAATGCCTCTACAAGTTGGCAGGAATCCTGTTTTACTGAGCAACGCCTGCTGTGGGAGATCTGCAAAGCAAAGTCACAGCCTTGTTCCTGTTCCCTACAGAAACAGAAATAACTGGCTTTGTTCCAGAAGAGAACTGTGAGGCAGAGAAGGCTCTTTGGGAAGCCGTGGTACTAGAAAGACTGAATTTATTTTATTGACAGTAATTACTTTTTATTTTTTCTAAGCACTATCTCTACATATTTATAATTTTTATTTTTTTAAAAAAAGTTTTATTCTTACTTTTTTTTTTTAATCTGGCCTCTGATTAAAGATAAGGCAAAAGTGCTACATCTAAAAATGGTGGGATGTTATAACCTGATTTCTTGCACAAACACAGCCTTGACACAGAGGGTATCTGCCCTGTGTGTGCTACCACCTTCCATTCATCTGCTTCAGAAATCTCTGAGCCAAAACTTCATCTTTTAAACTATGAAGGCAACTCTCAAGGCTTTATTTGGCACTTCTCAAGTATGAGACAGTACAAAACAGTCTTGCACTACTACTTTTTCCCAACGTCTTCCAGCAGCATTTTCAACATGCCTATCTCCAGTTCTTTTGTTTGGATCACTGCAAGGTGAGGGAAATGGGACACCAAATCCAAGCAAGCAGCAGGTACCCAGCGATGCCAGCCCCCCCTTGCCAAGGGAACATGTCTGAGCACTAAGCACCATGCAGAGAGCAAGAGAGGGACAGAGCAGAAGTGAAAGGAGGCTCAGTGGAAGGGAAGGTAATGCTCCATCTCAGAGCTGGGAGATGGAGCAATCTCCAGGACCCATTTATCCTGGGTTGAAATTATACTAATTGAACCAGTGGAACAACTGCTTCCCTCACTTTTTGGGATGGAAGTGCTGCTGTCTGACTGGTTAGCTGCTGTCAGATTGTTACAGGCTAGCATAGGAACAACTCTGTCACAAGCTACATTTCAATACAAATCTTCAGTGGCCAAGTCTTGGAAATGTGAGGGAAAACAGCACATCCTGTCAGGCACCACACACTGATGAGCTCTGAGCAGACCCTCCAGCGTGGCAAACAGCATTTCATGAGCAGAAAGGCCCAACCTGCCGAGCAAACTAAACTTTGTAAGCGAGAGGCTGCTCTGTGCAAAGCAGAACGAGGGGAGGTGGGCTCCTGTTCCAGGCCTCACGTCAGCTGCCACCATCACTCGGAAGTGGCTTTTTTCCCTTTCCAGCTCCTTTGCCTTTCCTCCAGTTCAGCTTCTGTGAAGGCAGCTGGGCCCCAGTTTGTGATTAAGTGAGGATTCTTGGAGCCTGGAAGACAGAGAGAAATACTTGAGTCAGGCAATTCTGACAGGGATGTCACACACCGCAATGCAGTGTTCAGGCTGATCCTTGCTTTGTTTTAAACATGAAAGAAACAAACAATAATGATAATAAAATCATTATAGTAGGGCCCATAGAGGTGAAGACTTGAAAGTTCCCATCAGCAGTTGTCACAAAGGATGATATTTATAGGCTGCTGTGAAACCAGTGAGCTGCAGGAGAAGGCAGACTTCAGTAATCACCAGGTGATGTAAGTACATGAGACAGAATGAAGACATATTTTTGTAACTCTTCTGTTGATAACTCACCTGGCTCTATTAGTCGAATCAATCCCTCATGATGAGCTACTTTATCTTTCCAACTCTTGGTGTTATTAGCTGCTGTTTCCAACTTCTTCTTAACCTCCTGAAATAAGACACAGTCTGGTTGTAAACAAGAACAGCTTTACTCTATTTATATAAAAAGATTAAAAGCATTTTAAATCAAAATCCAGAACCATGCTAATTCACCCAGCCCTCTGTTTGGTGTGGAACCATCCTAAGTAATTTAGCCACAACCCCTTGCCCCTCAAAAGAGTTGTCAAATCAGCATCCCAAAATAACAAGGTTTTACAAGATTCTGCAGCTGTGTAATGAAACTAGTCTTCATTCTTCAGTCTAGACAGGTCTTTTGGCCAATCCCAAATGGAAGGCTAGAATGTTTAATTATTTCTAAAACGATTGTTTTGTGAATTTTTTTTGTGGTTTTGTATGTCTATTGTATTCAGCAATTCCTCTGGAGTAGTAAATGATGCTTCACACACAAAAAGCCTGAGTTGCCACCTAAAAAAAACCCCAAGTACTAGCCAGAAGCAATCTTGTGATGGTGTGATATTTAACACCACCCTGGGAAGTCATAAAGTGGCCACAACTACCCCAGCTGGGCCCTTGCCTGCAGTGAGTGCAGCATTTGTGTTCTGTGCCAGGCAAGACAGCTCCCTGGCTTGTCCTTCAGAGCTCACCCCATAAACACCCTCCCCTGTTAAACACAAACCCAGCCAGGCTTTCTTTCCTGACCTAAATAAATGCAGGATCAACACCTCTCTAGCCCTGGAAAGTGTACAGCACTTCAGCCTCTCTACTTGCTGGATTCTGGCTCTTATTTCTTCCATGAACAGTTACTGACCTTCCCCAAAAACACTCAGTGGAGCAGAGAGCAGGCATCTAGGACATGAGGCACTGCTGCACATTGATAATCTGAGCTAATTCCTACCTATCCCTGACTTCCATTCAATGCTTAAATACATTTCTGAGGAGTAGGTGCCTGCAATAACACATTTTATCTGTAGAAGACAATACTGTGCCATGACATCATTAAAACATTGCAAGAATTACTAATTCAGAAGCAAAAAGCAGCCAGTTAGGGCAGCAGTGGGACTGCACATAAAGTGAGTCTGCAGTAGAAGACAAACGTACACAGAATATTTCAGGATGTGACTGAGCTGGCCTGCATGCAAATGGGGACAAAAATAAATAAAAGAGGTTCAGAGGTGTGTCTGAAACAGATCCTCTTCTTCAAATATATCTACTGGTCTAGAAACCAAGTAAAAACTAGAAAAAAAAAAAAAAAAACCAAAACAAACCCAACCCAACTATCCTACCTCTTATGGTAACTTCTGTGCTATACTAATCCTTAAAGAAGCATAATCTTGAAGAACTTCATATTCAATCTATGGATCAAGATGAGAGGTTGATGACCAGCAGAGAGCAACTCACCTCATACTGCTCAAGGGCCTCCTTCCTTTCCAATTCAAGTTGTTTCAGTTGCTGCATAGCCACTTGAAGAGCCTGTTCCTTCATCATTCTCTGGTTTTCCAGCTCCTGCTTCTCTGCTTCTGTCATCTGAATGGTCTGTTGCTGCTGCAAATGCCATTTTTCCAGTTCAGCTCTCTTTGCTGTCTCCTCTTCCAGCAATCTGCAATGGGGATTGTGATGTTAACTGCACTTTAACATAAGTTGTATCCATGTAGGGAAGCCAAACTAATTTTTTATTTTCTCTTTTGTTTGTTTGTTTGGTTGGTTTTGGTGGTTTTTTTTTGTTTCTTCTTTTTTTTGTTTTGTTTTGTTTTTTAGAAGGGAAAGAAAATATTGTTTAAAAAATGCTTGGGAAGCAGGGAAAAAGTTATTGTTTGTTGGCTTGCCTTCAGTGTCATGCCAGCAGTGCAAGCAGTCTGGCTGCTACAAAGGGCTATTCAGAAAATGTAGTCAATAATGCAAATACACCCCACAGAGCCCCAGAAGAAACAGGCATGCATAAGTTATCTTCATTGTCTTAGGAGGACTGAACATATGAAGAAAAAACCACACTCCACAAAGCCCCTGTGAGCATGAGGAAACTTAACCCTTTATCATTACAGTTCAAGCCTGTGATAAAATACAGCAGAAAGTCATATTTACAGTTCCTGCTTTATAAAATAAACAACTGAAAAGCCTGTACAGAGTGATCTCAGCTTTTCACAGGCTGACATGCACAACACCTGATGGGAAAATAACTGCACCTGCTTTTCCAAAATTGCTGAGCTTGTCCTCTGCTAAAGGTTAATCAGACATATTTAAAAAACCAAATAGCAGCTTCAGCCTTCACATCTTAAGGAAAAATGAGATCTGTCCTGTGTTTGGACTGGAAGGTAGTGCCCCATTGCAGCAGCGTGTCCAAGAGGCAAACAGTCATTACTAGCCTGGCACAGGAACTCACTACTGGCAGGGGGAACTGAAATACTCCTCTACCTGGTCAAAACCATACCTGGCCTGAAGTTTCCTCACAGTCTCTTCATCTTGACGTGCCTGTTTCTCATCCTCCAGTGCTTCCTGTAGCTGTTTATACATTTCTTCCAGTTCACGTACTCTTTGTAAATACTGTTCCAGTTCAGATGATTTCTGAGCAACCTGCTCTTCCATTTTTTGTCTTACCTAGCAGCCATAAATTTGGGACACATGAGCCACCATTCAACTCAGGTTTCCAATTTTTAAAGGAATTGCCAGGTTTCCCTCAGGTTATGTTTTCAGAGACAAACCCTTTCCTGCTGTCTGCAGAGCAGAACTAATAAAATTGAGGCCAGATCTGCAGATGTGGAACTAAGACCATTTTAAAAATAAATAATAATACAGGCTATTTACATTGCCCTACTTCCTGCAGCACAGGATTTTTACAGGGGTTCAAACCTAAATCCAGTCAGCTTGATCTTGTTGCTTTAGTTTACAGATAAACTGAAGGAAGACAAATGTTGGAGAGGCCAGACACGAAGGTCAGGCTGATTTAATGGCACTGTTTTCACTCCCTCCCTTAGCAGCAGTGTATCTCACACACTCATGTCTCTGGATGATGGCACAGGATGGATAAGGGGCTGGAGAACAGCTAAGGAGGTTGGCATGTCCTGCTCCATGGGTCTGCTCCCCTCAGCTGACCCAAATCCCAGTGACCCAGAAAGGGTTTCTATTCAGGAATTCACGCTCAGCCCATCAAGCAGCACTGTGTGCATTAATGTTCTGAGATGTGCCATCACATCCACTTTACTTTTTCTACTTCTTTTCCCCAGGGGCTAACCTGACAAAGCCCTTGAGGACTGAAAATGAGCTCTTTGGGGAATTCTCAGTGTAGCTGAATAGTAACAGCATTGTAAAGCAAAAATATTTATTTTTTAATATTTGTGTGTGTGTAATTGTAAATGAACACACAGCATAAAAAAGCAATTGTTCTAGGAAGACATAAAATGTGTTTTGATTAATTTTGCTTATTCATACAGCAAGTACTGGTCTCAGGTTCTCCATCTCTGAAAACTGCAAGAACTTCAGTCTGCATTTATCCTTCAAGCAGTCAATTTCCTCTCAATTTTCCAATAATATTTAACCTTTGGATGCTGTACAAATTGTAGCTGAGCTGTTCCAGTATTTGAATTCACCAGTAAAAATATTTTATTCCTACATGGTGTTCTCCATCCTCCTGCAAAATCTGTGGAATCCTTTCAGTGGCTGCCTGTGAGGGAAGCCCTTGCTGAACACATAACCTCCTAGGTGTAATAGCAGCAAAACCCTTCATGCACTACTCACCATTTTTTCTCTCTCCAGCTCCAAACTGAAGCGATCTTGTAATTCCATTTGAGTCTGAAGTCTTTTCTTCTCCTCCTCAGCAGCACGAGCAGCTGCTGCTTCCAGTTGCTGGAAGAGAAGGATGGGGGGTAGGGGGAAAGAAAAGAAGGAAAAAAACCAATTTGGCAAAACTAAATAATTTTGAGGGAATGGAACTTGATTTAACAATTTTTGGCTTTAACAAAAATGGAAGAAGCCTTCAAAAGCATCAAGGCACCAGTTTGAGTTTTTTAATGTCCGAGACTATTCTCAGCCTTTAAATATGATTTTCTATCTTGATTGTTTGCAAAATAATTTTAAATTTACCAATGAAAAGGCAATTACCTGACTATCTCCAAGTTTCCTCTGAGTCCTGCTTTGCTCAAGTGATAGAAATTACTGTATTTCCTTCTCTACCTCAATGGGATAGAAAACTATTGAATGAAATGAAAAAACACATTTCAGGCAGGACTGCATAGGACTTCCAACAGGGAAAACATGCCAGCACGCACAGAGTTCATACAGAAACAGAAATGAGAAGCACTGAATTGCCATGGGAAAGCAGAAGTGCCACAAATTTTGACTAGAATAAGTGATTGTGCTATTGTGAATCATCCCTCCAACATCCCCTAAAATGCCAAGTAAGATAAATAAAATCCTGATTGATAATCACCACTTGAAATTAAGTGGAACATTAGCTAAGGCCTAGGAAACAGCTGCTGGTACCTTTCCACCTTCTTGCATCTTATTTTACTTTTGTTGCATCTCGATTTTGCAAATAAATATAGTGGTCACAGTTTTTCCTTTCATCAGGATTTCAATCTATGCAAAGTTAGAAATCTTCAAGCACCAGCCTAAATTTTACCTATACTGAAAACAAATCTTTCACAGAATTCTCCTAAGAAACTTATTTGATGCTTCTTTTTTAATAGGCTGGGCTGTGGAAAATGTTTCCACAGACCTTTAGTAAGAGCAGGGCACAACATGAAAATGACATGGACCTGTTGGAGCAAGCCCAGAGGAGGTGACACTGGGACAAGTTGTCCAGAGAAGCTGTGGATGCCTCATCCCTGAGAGTGTTCAAGGTCAGGCTGGATGGGCCTTTGAGCAACCTGGTGTAGTGAAAGGAGTCTCTGCCCATGGCAAGGGGACCAGGACTGGATGATCTTCAAGGTCCCTTCGAAACCAAACCTTCCTATGATTGTCATGCTCCTGAAGGTACCACATTTAAACCATCTTCCCTCACCAGCCTAGATGAACTAATGAGATGCCCCAATGATTAAAACTGCCAAGCTAAATCTTTCCCTCTTTTAAGTGCTTGTAATATCACTCTGGTCTGAAATAGAGGGGAAGAAGTGAAGGAGAAGGCTCAAGTTTCTGGGTTTATGTTGCAGAACATAGCACAGAACTGCTCTCCTTTGCAAGGCTTAAATGATGCCAGTGCTTTAGAAGCAGCATTCCTCCTCTGCCAGGACATTTAAAAGCATGTAATGTAGTCAAATCCAAGATACCCATATAAGTGAAATCTCCTCTAGATTTCCTTCCCCACTTTGAAATTAAACAAACATTGCCAATACTGAGCTGAGAGGGTAAACGTGCAGAGTAACAGGCAAGGGTGGGTGCCAGGCCATTGCCAGAGAGCTCAAATAGAAAATGCTGTTTGTCCACTCCATTAGCAACTTCCTGCTTAATCCATGAACAGCTGTTCCTGGCAGGTAGGGTTACTGGGAACTGGGCACTTCAGGGAAAAGCCACGAGTGTTGGAGGGGGGAATCAACAGGAACACACCACCCCAGCAGGTGTTAGAAAGCAAATCTTCAAAGCCCATGCAAGACCCCAAACTGAAAGAGAAAGGGTGCACATGTCTTGTGCATGCTCTCACACAAGGAAAAACTTACCTTTCTGTCTGTTCAATGTGCACATGTCAAAATGCAGTTAAAAAATATGAAAAAAATCTCTTTTAGATAAAATCACTTATTCTTTTGAAGTACTCTACTGCAGGAGCTACCAGAATACAAAACAGTCCCAGAGTGCACTCTGGCAGATGCTGCATAAATGGTGGCTCACTGCCATCAGGAGCAAATCAACCTCTAAGCTTCCCAGAACAATCCAGTTTCCTGAAGCATTTACAAAGCCTTTTCCTTGAAGAACATTTTTCTAACTAATCAAACACTCTCAGTTCCTCAACAATGTACCTCCCCACCAGTTCCACTTAGGCAAAGTGAAGTAGTTCATGTCACAGCCTAAACCACTTTCCTTGAGAAGTCATTTTAACCCAGCACACTTCAAGATGCTTCTGGCCACAACTCTCTGTTAGTTTACCCACTCTGATTTCTATAAAACTCCCTGGAGCCTGTCAACATCCTACTGCTCCTTTGGGGTTACTCTCATGTTGTTGTCCCCCCTAAATCTTACTGCATAAAGTAAACAATGAGGAAATCCAACCTTATGATTTCTGCTAACAGGTACGTTACTTACCAGTAGCAGGCAACACAGGCATTTATTTTCTATTTTGCATTCTGAATGTTAAACACATGGTAGACTATAGGTGCCAAAATTAAATTTAAAAATGGTTTTCCACTGTCAGACTCAATTTAAGGCAAACAGAGTAATACCTACATCAGGAGTGTCAGTCCAAGATTAATTAAAGAAAGGACAAATTTATCCTTGCCACAAATTGTGGCAATGACAAACCTTTTAAAAATGGGTGGTTTTTTATTATTCTATTTGCTTTCTAGCCTCAAAACCTTTAATACTCTCACAATATTTACAGCTGCTAAGATCACTGAAGTTTTTCTAAGGGCTAAGATTAGTGGGTTTTATTTACAAAAACTCAAGAGAATGATGCAGACTTGTCCTAAAGGGGAATGCAAAAAACTTACATTAGGGAGGTAGTGGACACCTGTAGAGTAAGCACAAAGGAACATCTGGACTGCTGTAGCAGCAGGGACACAGCAGCCAAAATGTAAGGCAGCAAGTAGAGAGGGTTTGAATTTGAATATTGGTTGCTTCCAAGGCACAACCCACTCTAAAAGCTCTCAGAGAAAGAAAAGCCACATATTTTCTTTTTAAATATAGAAATTATAGAAATTACATACATGTGAAGAGAACAGTTCCCATAAACAAACAAATCATGTAACAACTTTGGAAAACTATGTAAGAAAATCTTCATGGGAGACCCCAGGTTTGACAGATATGTCTGACAGAAAAGGAAAACAAGAAACCCCAAAGCAACTGAAAATGTTGATCTCTCCCATCCCCAGACACAATCCACAGCGCTGGCAGGTTCTTCTACAGCAGCCTGACAATCCCCTGCTCAGTACAGGGCCTGAAACAAATGCAGCTCCTCTGGAGGAGTTTGCTCGATGTGCCTGAACAGGACAGAGATGCCCAGTTACTCTCTGAGAAGCCCAGTTCAACCACAGGGACTGAGCTTTAGGCTGGATTGATCTTTAGCTTGGCAGCTCCCAATCCCACCTTCCTCACGGTCTCCAGCTCCTTCTGCTTGTTCTCGTTGGCTGCCTGCAGTTCCCTCATCTGCCGCTCCAGCTCCTCCTGCTCGGCCAGCAGCTTCTGGCGCAGCTCCTTCCGCTTCTGGCGCGCTTCTTTGTGGGGAGGAGGGCTCCCCGCCCTCAGCAGGCTCACCGTGCTCTGGATGGCTGCAAGGGACACGAAGAGAGCACCAGCGAAGGGGAATGCTACACTTTCCGGACAGACTTTGTGAAGTGACATGCTGTGCTATGCTGTCTGTTGGGTTGGGGACTTTTTAATATATTTTTAAATCCGACAGAACTGTTGTCAGTTGTCCTAATTCTCATCAGGCTGGCTGTCAACACAAACCAGAAGTGAAAGACACTTAGCTCTCAGTATTGGCTGCGTGCCACAAGGATAAGGTCTGGCAATTCCACTGCATTATGTCAATTATAATATTGATTTCTAACAGGCTGTGGACATGTGAGTCACTTGCATGCAAAAAAAAACCCCCAGCTCTTCAGGATTTCTTACTACCTAGACTCAGTGATTCTAATCAAGGAGTAAGATGTTATCTATCTTCCCTAGAACCAACCTTAAACCCTGTATTCTCACAGATACTCCAAGGGAAAACTTTCTCCCAGTAAGACAGCAGCTCTCATTCACTTATATGCTGTGAGAAAATATTTAAGACAGCAAAGTTGAGGAGTGGCAGATGATTTTGGTATTTTATTCACCTACCATTACCATGAAAAAAATATCTCCTTTTGAATCATTTGTCATACACCTGACTTTGGTGCAATGAAACACATGATGCAGGTAAAGAGGGAAGTGCAAATGAAAGCCCACAGCTCCAAATATTTAACTTCTGCACATTCTTTGATGGCATTGGCAACAATAGCTTTGCAAGGGCTTCTGCCTCGCTCTGCAGACAGATGTGCCCATCAAACAGCACTTATCTGGGAAGGTCTCACAGGAGGAGTGGCTTTATCATGGCAATAGAAAAGCAAGCACTAATTCCCAGCTTTTTCCTCAGCTCACCAAACCATACTACTTCAAGCAAAACTGTAAAAGCAATGCCAGCATTTTACAGTGCCAAAATGAAAAAGTTTTTGCTTTCTCCCCAAAACCAACAATTTACAAGGTTGCTTCCCTTCCCCATCCCTAGAAGTACTGCCAATATAGAAAACACAACAACAATAATAATTTAATTTTGGATACAGCTGCCTAAATTGAAGCACCTAAATGACAAAAACCAATCACCTTTACATGGATGCTTAGTTCTCCCTGAATCTTGGGCCCCTTAAAGATCCATGTGCCCAAACCAGAGATATCAAAAAATCCCAAGTCCAGGAATTTCAAATTTGAGTAAAGCATCTCTGTAAGAATTGCACTAACCCTAATTTTCACGTAACTAGCATTTTTAAAACCTCACCTTGAATCCATTCCTGCTTCTTCTTTTTATCAGAGGCACTGATCTCAAAGGTTTTATCATGACATTTTATGAGGAAAAGGCATTTTTTTCCATCTTTGTCAGGCAAGGCCTAGAAAGGGTAACAAAAAAAAAAAAGGATTAGCTTTGCAAACACTGAAATCTAAGTTATACAGTCAAGTAGAATGTATGCAGTTTTGTGTCACAGAGCTACAAATACCAGCACTAATAGCCTTTATTAAAAGGATGTTTATGAGCTGTTTTTGTATAAAATTTTAAAAAACCCTGTTAGAAGATATGAGGAGTCAATTCCACACATAAAAAAGGATCAATTCTTATCTTTTGAGACATATATAGTTTTTGGAGTGGTTTTACCTCTACACAACAGTTGCCATCCAGTATGATGTCTCCCTTCTTGTCCTTTAAATCTTCACTTACATAGTAGGATATAACATTGGGTTTTAACACAAACCATCGTTCCATCCAATTTTTCCGTTTGTGACCTTTTTTCAGCATATAGCCCTGTTAAAAGCAACACATCAGCTGCAATGCCTGTCCTCTGCTGAACCATCTGGTTTCTGGTGATGTAAAGGTGTAAACTCCCAATACAGCACACAGAAAAGTTACCTCGTAGCCCCAAATGCTTTTAAAGTTAGCTGGTATTTCAGCTGTACCTGCCATTTCTGTAATCATATTCCCCAAGTACTCACATGCTTTTGTCTGACTTCTAACTTAAAAAAAAAGTCAAATCACAGATGAAGCTGAAATATCAATATATGAAGATAAGATATGAACCAGCCATACAGAAAGCATACTCAAAGCATTCCAGCTTAAGAGGATGAAGAAGTTGGAAAGAAGACCAAGGAACATTTCTCTGTAATGGCTTTCATTTACAACAGTTCTTGATATATGCAAATATGCTTGTATTATAAAAAAAGAAAAAAATATATAGATATATATTAAAAAAAAGAAATGTGCTGTGGCATATTTAAGCCAGATATATCATTCTCTACAGGTCTGAGGGGAAAGAAAACACTAAGAACAGTTGAAGAAGCGTTTTTCTTTAAAAAACAAACCAAACCAAACAAAAACCCAGACTACCCCCTACACATACAGCTTATCTGTGCTCAGCTTTTCTAGCCACTTAAACATGACCAGAGCCAAGGCCGAGCCTATTCCCATGTGCCATCCCACTCCCTTGCTCCAAAGCAGGAATGCACAGAGAAACAACTTTGTTTGCCGCCTCCATACTCGGGTCTGAGCCCTGGGTGGTTGCAAGGCCACATGAAGGACTCCTGCAGCTTCAATCTTTCATGTTTTGCAGTCTAAATCATAGTCAGGGAGTTTTTTCCCTTCCTGACTTACCAAATTTGCTTTCAAAGCCAAGTCAGACTAATATTATCTCCTCAAATTTCTGCAAAATCTTTAGCTATTACTTCAGTATCAGCTGCTTCCCATCTTCCAAGAGCCCACTGAGAGCTCTTGAAAAGCAGCTTTTCCACACCAACTATCACACGAAGGACACATCTTTCAGAACACTAAATATCCCAAATTTAACTATTGCTGCTACCTGCCATAAGCCTTGGAGATCCAGGATGAGTTCAATAAAAAGGGTAGCACAACACCTGGTTATGAGACCATATGTCATTAATTAATACCTTGAAGCAGTTATATGACTGCTGCAATAAAGAAGGATGGTTCTGTGAATCAACAAGGTATCAGGATACTGTGACAGAGAACTCTGCTCTCCACGGGGCCAGTAACTGTCCCAGCTTCCCAGGAGGCACTGGGCCAAATCCTGACACAAACTATTTTTAAGTGTCAAGGAACCATTCAAAGGCACTCAGACATCCTTGAGATAGAAGCCCAGGCACCAAGAGAGGAAAGAAAGGAGACACAAAACAAAACAAAAAAAGATGTGGGGGAAGAGACACAATGCAGTGTCTAACTGAAAAGAAACCTGATTTCCTCCTAAGTTTCAAGTAGGACTGATATGACACTGGTAATTTATTTTCAGGGTATCAAACAGCAGAATGACTTCATTTTGCCCTCAAGTGACTTTATGTGTGTGTGTGTGTGTGTGTGTATGTGTGTGTTTCCCCAGCCCTCACCTCCAACAGGCAACCAGCAGTTAACAAAAATAGACTTTTGCATTGTTCTGTGGGTATTCTGAAATAATTTCCTGTGCCAAGACTTTCTGATGGTTTCTTCAGAACAGCTTAGGAAAGCCTGCCAAGAAAGCCTTTGTTTCTCTTCTCACCAAGAAATCAAAGATGAAAAAAATTCTCTCGTCAGGTAAAAGCCAATTTTAAAAAGCTCTCTAGGTAAACTCTGCTGTGACCTCTCAAGTCACTGTGGTACTTCCAATTCCCATGAAAGAAATGCAGCTTTTGAAGGTATTCCTAAACTGGTAATCCAGCCACTGGAAATCTGAAGAAAGTTTGTTAAGAATGCAAAGGCCAGCATGACTTCTGGAGTCTGAGTGCAGCTAAACAAGTTGTCAGCCATGTAGCCTGCTAAGCAGAACAAGCAGGGAGAGCCCTCTGGAGCTCTCCACACCTTTTTGCCCTGTTGAAGTGGGGCAACTGAGAAGCCAACCTTCCAGCTGGAGAATACCCTGGCCCAGACCCCCTTGCTTGAATACAGAGGTGGTCACCAGCAGAGCTGCATTACCTACAGCATAACTGAAACTACAGAAAAGCATTTCCAAAGACTGAAGTGCTGCCAGCAGTTTAAGAACTGAGAGCATGATGCAGCTATTCTGTGAACTAACAAGCAGCAGACACTAGTGTACAAAGGGCCATATTTCAAGTCAGAGCCCACTTCTTTCTTTCATTTTCTGAAAGCAAGTTTTCCCAAGAAGCAACTCATTCATAATACTGCTACAACTACAACAGTCTGAATAGCAGCACAATTTCTTTTATAAAACAAGCTCATATTAAAGAACCCTTATAGATAATTTACCTGATTTCCTCCTACTCTTTATTCAACAGGATAAAGAAATTTGAGTACAAATTGAACATTTTCTACGACGAAAGCAATTCTTCTTTAAAATATTAGTTCTCTGTGGTTCTTACCTGCTTGAGTACATCTAGTATGAGCTCATTAAAGACTTCATTGATTGCCATGGACACAGTCTGCCTGTCCATTCCTTTACTGAACTGCCCACTTCCGATGAGATCAATCAGCTCCCACGCAGACAGACCCTCTCGACTGGTGTTGAGAGCAATCTTGTAATGGTCAAACTGCTCTTGCTGCCAGCCTGCTCCCATCGCTTCAGTGATTTTTTTAAGTAAATATTCAATCTGTGCAGAAACACAAAGATAAATCCATCATTTGCAGCAGACATGGAAATCAAGTGTTTCAGAGCTGTAAACTAAGCTTCTCCAGAGACTCTCATTACAGTGAGATTCCTACGCTCACATGTAGGCCCCTGAACGTAGGTGGTTTAATTAACAAAGGTTTTAAGCTCCTGTCTCAGCTGAACTCTTGACTGCCAAGCCCATCCCTCTGCTATTCAGTTCACAGTAAAACAATGAATTGAACCTGACAGCTTCATTTAATATTTCAGATTCCTACAGAACACATGGGACCTTCCCTGCAACAGCTTCCAAACTGTGATGACTGAAGCGTGAGAAAGCATAAAGTTTCAGAAAGTATTCCTGAAAGCAAAAAGCAAACGAATTACAAAAAACAAAAAAAGAAAAGAAGGCCATTTGGACAAGAAGTGAAATGAAAAATGACCAAGGTATGATCTATACCTGACCCCTCTTCTCTAGCTCTCAAGCACTCCATCCCTGGACATAATCCTGACAGTTGTATCAAAAGAAATAAAAGAACACAACTTTCACATCTGCTTTTATTGTTTCCTAAATAAACTTTCCTTGTCCTTTAATCTTTCATCACTCTGTAAGCATTACCATGTGCAGGATAATAACACCAGTAACACTAGTCAAAACAAACACAAGAATGAAAAAGAGGCAAAGAAGGCTGGAGTTCTTTAGTCTGCTTTGTATGTTGGTTTTAAACTCATCACTGTTCATCTGCAGTACTTTAAACTAACCCCATCTACAGCTTTGAGCACATGCAAAATGCTTTTAATGATTCTCTAAACAAAATAATTGGTGAGAACCTTCCTTCTGCAGCTCAGAGTCATCTTTCAGCTGGTCTAATAGGACTGTGAGCACACACGAGTCTCTACACAAGAGATTCGGGAGTACAAAGAAATAAAGAAATGGTTTTTGTCCCCTCTCACATATTTCACCACAAGGACTCCCAGGCCTCAAGGTTTTGATGCAGCACACATGCTAATACTGCAGCTCCTGCTTCTCTCTCCTGCAACTGGTACAGCCAAATGCCTTCCTTTCCCTCATGTCTATGGTCAGTAGACCATACTAGAGGTGTTCAGTTGAACAGTAAATTCCCAAATTCACCCTACGGATGGATGTGCTTTTCCCACTATTTCAGCTCAGTGACTGCTCTTGGTCTCACAGCCCCTGCTCCAGGAGCACGTGGGTAATGCTACAGCAACATGGAGAAGCTGCAAAGCTGCTGCAGCGCCAGGAGGAAAGTTCCTGCTCCACTGAAGGAACAGGAAGTGCATACACCTCCAAGATGTGGCTGTCATATCCTCCTCAAGCCTCTCTTAGGAGAAGAAAGCCTAGCCAGGCACAGAATACGCCTCCAGAAATTGTAGAGAGCATTGCTTTCCATTTCAGCTTCACTGAGTAAGACAGTTCAGTATTTTTTAGCTCCTCATGCAGTTCTTTGTAGCAAAGATAGGGTCTAACAGAGGCCTCTGCAGAAGTGGCATCCAAATTCACAGTCTTTAAAATAAACTTTGCTGATTTTCACTCTCCAAAATCCTTAAGTTAAAAAAAATAATTTAAGGCTTTCAGCCACTGACTACCATAAATCCTCAGTATTCAGTTAAGGGCCGGAAGCAGCTTACTTCCTACTCCAGACAAGTTTTATAGAAAAAGAAAAAACCAACCCCAAAAAAGCCTCCACAGCATGCAAGAACAGGAGCACTGCAAAGTTGTTTCAAAACAAACCTCCTAAAACCTTGATTTTTTACCCACACATTCTGCCACTCTGCTCATTCCCTTTGAGCAGCATCAGTTCTGAACTACTACCCTGGACTTTAGCTGGAAGGAAAGCTAAAATAACTCAGGCTTAACTAGGTAGATAATATAATTGCCAAACTGCTACTCAGTAATAATAATAAAAAAATAATTAAGAAACATGAACTCCAACTTTAAAATGCATTGTTCCAGAATTTCGCAACCTCTCACACTGCTTGAGGCATGGCAGCTCTCAAATTCCTTTGGTTAATTATCTAAAAGTACCAGGTCTCACTTGCAGGCAATGGAACACACACACACAAATAGAGCATAACTGAATTATTTTTTTACCATCTTTTGCTCAAGCCATATGAATAAAATGTGGATCAAACTAATGGTCTGGAAATTAAGCAACGCAAAACTCTTGGCTAGTACACAGTATCATATAATACAGTAAAAATAAGCCAACACATTGTTTCCTTTAATGTTATTTGTACACATTTTATCTTATTTTGGTTCACAGAATAGAATTAACCATTTAAGTCTGTTAACCCCCATCTACAAGTCACTTCCATGACCACAAATCTCCTATAATCCCACCAAGGTACGTAAAATATTCATTATTTTAAACTACATTAACTCGTCTTAACTGAAAAACGGCCTGTGCATCTTAAAATTCAATTTCTAAAATTTAAAAAAAAAAAGTTTCAAGGTTTATCTTGACTTCAGTTAAGTAGATGGCTAACCAAAGTGCCCAGAAAAAGCTAATCTGCTACATCTGCTCAATAGCAACAGTGACTGTTGCACAGTAATGCACATGGAAGTATGAGGAAAATACGAAGAAATAAGTTGCACCAGTGTGACAGCAAATGGAGCCACTCGTTATGTGCTCAAATGAGGAACCTCTGAGAGCAAATGACATTTCCCCTCCTCCACAGAGACATGCCAAGCCAGCAAGTGACTGACAAATTAAGTCTCTTGTCTCAAATATAACCTACTCTTGTGGTTGAAAAGCAATGTTGAAAAGCAAAAGTGAAGCAAAGTTTGCTGCTATTCTGATGGGGACTTTGCTTTCACATCAAAAATATGCAAAATACAGGTACAAAAATACCAGGGAGTTGTTAACACTACAAACACCAGTAGAGACCAAGTGGCTTCACAATACTAAAACCAGCTTCCATCTCAAACCAACAGACACTTTTCAGCCAGAATTTTGCCAAGAGAAATCAAAAATAATATCAAGAACAGAGCTCTAACATGATCTGTTTGGGCACCTCTTTCAGAGGGCACTTTCTTTTCCCTGCATTTCAGTGTCGATTTGTTTTCCTTTTCCAGGTATTCCTTCTTCCATGGGGAAGAAAGTATCACAGATTTTTCACATATTTTTCTGCTATACGAGTGGGTCTCTTAGAATAAGAAAAACAATGCCTTCATGCCCAGCAGAGCACAGCAGACAAGGCTGTTCTGATTCACACTATTCAAATTGTGATATTAACAGAGCAGATGTCAAAAGTCTCATGTACAAAATTCTGTGGGGGTACATGTTACTGGGGAACAGCCATGAAAGCAATCATATCCCCTCTCACAGTCATCATCACCCCATTTCCCTCATCCCATCAGAACATCACTTATATTTAAGTTAAATATTTCTTTCTTCCTTTTCACCAGAAAAACCGTGGTCATTATCCAGTGTAAGCCGCTACCTTCTTTCTTTTTTTTCAAAATTAAATCAGTATTAAGTAAAGTATTGTAAAGGTCAACTCAAAAAACAACCTGCTGCATAAGGTGAAAACTGTATTTCAGGCAGCAATCAAGGAAGAAGGCAATGAAATGGGAAGAACTGATGCAGGTCTTCAGTGACTAAAAGTCTTCCTAACCACTGTCATAAACTTTTAGAGATCACGGGTCAATTAAAATCCCACACAAGCAGCTTTCGTTCTCTTTGTATCAGTTTTGATGTTATTTCTGAAGGGCCAAGGGTCAATTCCCAGTATTTCACTCACTGTTTCAGTTTCTGGTACTAGAATGCAGAACAAGGAAGCAAACGTGGTCATAAAAAACACTTTCTCTGCAAGAAATGCCTCCAGAAGAATCGCCACTGGATCAGATTCTCACCTCCTCAGGCTAAGAAAACATCACCTCATTTTCAAATCCACAAAAAGCCACACAAGGGTTGGTCCTCTCAGGAGGATTAGAAATGCCATGTGTTAATACAGCTGAAGACTCAAGGACAAGTGAAAAATGACTGTACAAATCTTTCTTCATGAAGCCAAAAGCAGCAAATATGTTTGGCTTATTTGAAACAAACTGTGAACACTGGATTACAACACTGAGTATGCAGCTTGCAGTGTGTGTATCTGTGAGGTTCACTGTGAAGGATGGCCCAGAAACACAACTAACCACACACCACAACTCTCAGGCAATAAAGCATTCCCAAGGCTGCAGTCACATGTCCAAAAATAAGAAAGGAGAAGTGTTTGAAAACCTTTTCATAAAACAGAAAACATTTTGTTAAAAAATACCAACACACACACAAGTTTGTAACAATTAAGACGTGAGTTGTAATGAAAGTGCATGACAAAATAGAAATATTTCTCCTCTTATAGCTTCAGTTCTCTCCACCTTTTTTCCTTTTATTTTATCCTTCTCATGGAAGAGGTAATGCCTGCAAGAGCTGAAGGAAACACACATTGGATATCTGCATCTCAGATGATCTAATGGGAAATCTGGCTGTGGGGAGGGGAAGGAGCTCCCACCCAGTCCCCACTTTCTGCCTTGGCACAGGAGCACCTTTGCAAAACAGACATTCCTGGATCTCTGTTCCTCCCCAGCTCTCCCAAGTGCTCTCAGCTGCCTGCCAGTAGGCAGCAGAAGGAACACTGGAGTGCAAGGCCATTACCAGCTGTGCCCAGTGCTCCCTGCAGCCACCAGCTGCTGTCTCTGCACCACCTGACTTCTCCTCATAACACAGACGGATCCTCTCGAGTTTGAAGTCATATTCCAAAACTGCACATCCCAACCCAAGCCCTTCCCGACACTGGATTTTACAAACCTTATCTCCCTCAAGTGCAGGGCTGACTTCCCTCCTTGCAGGGCAGGTAAGGATCACAACCCTTACTGCCTCTGGCTTTCAGCCTCCTCTCTGCTAAACAAGCAACTTCTGGCCCTTCTGCCACCTCTCCACTGCTCCAAATTCTCCCTTGGTAACTCCTTTCCTCACTTTGCTCTTTCCAAAGAGCTCTTCTCAGAGCTCTTCTCAGCCTGCATCTCTGAATCCTTTCCAAAGTAGCCTCTCTTCCCTTCTCTGGATGAGCTGCATCCATTGCCCAGTTGCTGCCCATCCAACACTTGGGCAGGGAATCAAGACTTTACACTTTGTAGCTGTGGGTAACAGCCCCACCACATTCAGCTGTCTAATAGGAAAGGCCCAGCACAGTAGCACCAGTGCAAAAGTACATGACATGGGCAAGAACGAAGGACAGCAGCTTCTGTATTTAGTCAGCACACTGCAAATGAGGTGAAACTACAATCAAGCAGGCTTTTCCAGATATGAGATATGAAATCTATTAAATTACTGCAGAAATCACTTATCTCATTTTAAAAATTACAAAAAGAAAAAAAAAAGAGGAAACTCAGACTCCCAAACAGGTCTCAAAGAGCAGCTCCTCCAAGGAGAAAGAAAAGGCATCCTTGTATCTACATGAAGTTGTGTCAGTACATTCACCAGAGACCTAAGAAGTCTTGACATTTACAAGGTAGGATGCAAAAATCTTCAAGGGATCACCCTTCCAACCTCTAAGTATGTGGCAAGTTTCTCAGTTACTGATAAAGTGAAAAACAAACAAAAAAACAAAAAAACAAAAAAAAAAAAAAAAGAAAAAAGGAAAACGAAAGCCAACAATGTGGAAGGGAAGGAGGAGGGGAACCAGCTGGATCCCACACAAACAGCTGGATCTCTAAGCCAGGAACTGCAGTAGGTTGTGTGTTGCAATATTCCCAGCCAACGGTAAGAGCAGCAGTCGGGCAGGGAAGAAGAGCCTGCTCCCTGGGTGGGAAGCTGCAGTCACACATGAGAGGTTTACACTGCTCTCAGCAAAACATCAACATCACAAACAGCAGGGCTTCCATCCCCCTCCTCCTCTCTTCTTCACTTTGTAAAAATCCCCTCACTTTCTACATGACCTGCAAGCCATTTTGTAAAACATGGGAGAAAAAGCAAAACTGACTGAAATTGAGACTTTGCATTTTTACTTTGGGAATTTTTTGCAAAGAGTAGATGAGTAAATGCAAAATTTTCCAGAAGTACAGAGAACCTGATGCAGGACCAATGTAGACCAGAAAGGAGAGTGTTCAACAGACAGCATTCCTCCAGTGGCTGATTACATTACCTGTGTGGTCTGAGTGAAGGTGGAGTGAATACAGGCATTGTATGTGATAAGAACAGAGCAGCCTTTCTTTGTCAGTCAGGCTCTGTAAGCTTTCTTTAAACAAATTGCACAATTTAAGTCTTGCTGTAATCAAGGAGATGTGGACATAGACCCACAATCAGAATTTTTTTAATAATCCAAGTAGAAGAGCAATACAGGCTAACCTGGACATTAAGGATGGGAAGGAAAGTAAACAACAGCACATACAGAATCTGGAAATCTGGCAAACCTCAGCTCAGTGCTGACTCTGCAGCACATCTGCCAAGACACAGACACTGCCATTCCCTGGCAGCAGCTACAGAATGCAGCACCAATCTGGGGCTTGCTTGGTGGAGGAGTGGGGAGCAACACCCTGGAGCTGGCAGGGCTGAAGCTTCTAACCATGCCAGCAATTTAGGAGATGTGAAATGCCTGCCCACAGGTAAGCCAGGCTGCACAGTGGGGAACACACTGACAAACCAGAGACATGGATTTGAGTCCTGGTTTTGGCATTTATTAGTGGCTCTGACCTACCAAGCCAAATTTAGCACCACTAAGAAAGGAGGTGTCTCAGCTTTTATAACCATGATCCTATTTCCCAGAATGAACAGAAAAAAAATGGGAAAGCAAACAAGAAGACTGTCTCATTTCTCATGGGAATATAGCATGTCAGGTAGGGGCCTGGCATGGGCCAGTCTGGCAAAACCAGAAATGTACAGAGTGCAAGTCTCCTGCTAAAAAGTGAGTGAGAAAGCAAAACCGAACAGTTTATTTTGATAAGAGAGTTATCTGTACTTGAGGGTTTGGCACAACACCTTGGAGTCCAACACTTATGTTGTTAGTGGCATGTTAATCAGACTGTTTTGATCCCTGGCTGTTCAACAATTTGCAAATATTTATTATTCAGTCCTCCAGTGCTGAACTGCAAACCACTGGAATAAGCGTACACAGTTTTGCAAGGGATAATTTATGCCAACAGTTCTGATCTTTCTGCTTCCTTCCCCACCCATCCCAAAGGGGAGAATGGTGGAGATACCAAAATCTTGCTTTAGGGTTAAAATACCTATTTGAGTGCTGCCAATACTTGTTCATGAACTGAAAGTATAAAGAGATCTCTCTGGTATCATTCCTTTTCAGGCAAGAGCGTACAGGTGGTAGCTGGTTTGGATCAGAAACAGACATCATCAGAAAAGTTTGTATTGTCCTTTTCATTAGGAGGGTGAGATGAGACTGAAGACTCATCTTGCAAGTCACAGTAACACAGAACAGAGGGGGGGCATTTGTTTTTTCAGAATCACATTGATGTATTGACCTTGCAAAATTTTAACCACCTGTAAGCAAGTGCAGTGATGAAAGATCACATCCACACATGTCCTGTTTATCCTGTTAAGACGAGGCTGTTTAAATGACAGACACACAGAACTATCAATATCTCAGTATCTGTGGAAATCACAATATATTCAGCCTGGAAGACAGAGAAATGCACCCAAGGCCTTACGATACTAAAAGAGGGGAATAAAAGTTTTATATTAAATGATATTTTCTCTTAAATTTCTAGAGAGTACCACACTAACACAGTTGAACAGCGACATTGGGCAAACAGGTGTTAAAGAGCTAAAGCTTTTGTTTCTTACCTCCTCAGGTACAATGATTAAAGGGTATTTGTCCTCTGACAAGAAGTTAAAAATAACCCACACTTTAAATGCATCTTCATCACTAATCAGCAAAGGACTTTTAGAGAGGTTCTTTTTAGCACAGAGAGTCCAGCACATCCTGTTGAATTCAACTTTGTCAAAGTTTCCTTGAACCTAAAGAGAAGAAATTGAACAACAACAAAGAAATTTATATGCATGAATGGCACAGAATAGCAGACAGACAAAGTTTATCAGGTTTCATCATACAAAAAGCAGTGAGAAAATTGCAGTGTGCACGAAACATCAAGGCCCAAAACGAGCACTGTAGCAACCTAGTCTGACTTCCTGCATGGGGTAAAATAAGGAATTCCTCCTAGCAAAACTGACATCCAACCTCCAATTTCTGGTTGAGTTAATAACACCCTGACTCCATGGAAAGGAGGCTACAGTGCACTCTGTGTTTCCTCTAGCACATCAGTGGCAGCTTCCAAACCATCTCCAGAACTGTCTTAGTTCCAATTGCCCTCCTACTGCACTGACTTACTGAGATTTTATACAGCAAATTGGGAAACCAGCAGAAATCCACATATGGATATGCTAAAAGGGATATTGGAGCAACAACTGGGAAGGACCTTTAACATGTTTTTTACTTCACATTATTCAAACTAACTCTTGCAGGGTATTCATAAATAGAGAATACACAGAATATTTTTTTCCTCAAATGTTAATCCACTTTAAATCTGCTTTTTCTCAGGCTTGCAAATCTTCACCTCATTGACACAAAAATTCCTCTTGTTTTCATCATTCTTTATCATACCTAGCAGCTGCACCTACAGATCTGTGAATTATTTACATAGGCAAGAGCTCTAATTTACTGTTTTCATTTTAAACCCTCATTGAAGTTATACATTAAACCTATTTATTATTATTTCTTATTATCCCCACAACTTAGCAATGCCATTTCTTTGCCAAAGTGTAACTGACAAAGGCATGTTTGGCATCGAAGCCCCTTTGAGATTTTGGAAAACACGTCTAAGAAACAGGTTCTTGACCTCTTGTGGTAGTGAGACCAGCAATGGTCAGTGATTTTTTTATGATAAGCCAAACCACAGATCTTAGATGCTTCAAGAACACTGATGAAAACTGCATGATTTCCTATCCAGTCTGGTAAGTGGTCAAATATAGTGACCACACCACACTGGCTCAGTCAATGACAGACATGGCAAGTCGATGAACCGATGTGGGTGGAGGGGAAAAAGAGAAAAAAAAGATAAAAAAAGAAAAACAGAAGTAAACAAGGAACCAACCTGATGACAAAAACAGTCTCCAGGCATAAAAATGAGACTGTGAACAAAAACCATAGACTTTGCATGCCTGAAGAGGCCACCAACGTAAATGGAGATGCAAGAGGCTAGAGGCTACAGCTGTCCTTTGAATTAGGTGACAGCTGTAGGAGCCAGAGCTGCTACAGCCACAATTTCAGCATCTGTCTTGTTTGCACAGAAGACATGGATTTTAAATGAAACTAAAATGAATAAACACCCTCTGGATGGAGGGCAAGAAATCAGGATTCCTTCTTCTTCGCTCTATTTGCCAGCACTTCATTCCTTGGCTACTCTTGCCTGCGGTTTTTCTGTCATCCTCCCCACCCTGCCCAGTGAACCTTGACTTCTTTTCTAAAAGCACTTTTCCCACCCTGATGGTGAGCAGTTCCACCTTGGAAATGATCTAGTGGTGCATGGGTTCTGCTAACACAGCAAAGCTGCACTGCAGTGCCTCAGACATTCCTGCCAAAGCTCAGGTCACCTGCAGCAGGTCCCTGCCACCAGGACTGGGCAGCAGCTGAGCAGGAGGCTTCAGGACCATTTTACCACAGGGTCATAGGTCCTGTGGTGCCAGCAATCCCCCTTTAGACATGTAAGCCCTTTTTTCAGAATCCAGACTTGATTCTGAAATGGACTTTGTGGGGCCCACGTGTCATCCAGAACAGAGACACTGTTTAGGAATTATTCAGGACAATAATTACATCAGCACACAAACCCTTGCTCTCCAAAATAACAGTTCCAAAAATATAACAAGCATTGGTAGTGTAACTTGCATTCATGAACTTGCCTAGAAGATGAGATAACCTGAGGTTTGAACAATGTCCTTCTTTGTCTCCCCCCACCATGACTCTTCCATGCTCTAAATAAGGCTTACTGTAAAATACCACCATTGCCATCACTGAAAAGGAAACATTTTCAATTGGTATTTAAAGATATACATCATAAATAACAGAACATGCTAAAATATGGTTAAGAAACCAAGTAAAACAAATTATGAAGACATTATATTGGCAAATCACAGCCCCCTCCTGAAAGAGACATTTACAGAACAAGACAGGTTTTGTTTCAGATGCAAGAAAATCCTAGATACATCTATCTGCTGAGTAACAAGATGCATAACACTAGAAATCATCAATTAGGCAGTACTAATTATTCAACCTATTCATTGAAATTAACTGTGTGGATAAAGGAAATTAGTTGCAGCAAATGTAACTCATTTAACTACCTTGTCTTTCTTGACAATTGTCCCTTTCTTGATGATTTCTTGGTTCTACATAAAGAGGCTTTATTGCAGGAGAAAATCAGCACAAAAAATCTAAAAAAGTTACAACTGCATTTAAGAGTACAATGAAAGTTATTTCCAAAGGTTACAAAGTCCTCTCAGTAAAATTCTAAGTCACAGTTATATATCTATTTTAAAAGAAATTTAAGAAATAATTCTTAAAATATTTTATAAATGTCTTAAAGCAAAATATCTTAAGATCAAAAAATCTCTCTTGAGGCAGTGGCTCCTGCTTGAATCAATTAATTCACCATAAGATGCATGGCTAGAAATTGAGAGAACTTCCTGTGTATCTGGGGTATAAAGCATCACTCCTTCTTTAGTAGCTTTGCTTACTAGAATATACCAACAGCGATTTTTCTACAATCACCCCATCTAGACAAACAGATTTCGCCTTGGAAAAATAAAGGAGTTTCTTGTTTGCTTTTTTTTTTTTTTGCTTGTTTGTTTTAAACAAAGGAGACATGCTATGAATCAGTGACTTCATGCCTCTGCATGTCGTCTTTTGGCACTGATGTAAGCTCATGTCTAAAAGAAGAGAAGTCACAGTAAAGATTTTTCCTGTCCAAAAAGATAGCCTTCTGTCTAAACAACTTCACTAATTTTCTTGTTTACAAGCATTTAGTCAGGATCAAATAAGTTACAGGTAATTTAATCCTGTTCCTTAACACTTTTATCTTTTAAGATTAACTGATGCTATGGATATATCATCCAGGCAATCACTGTAAGCCAGATCAGTATATGAATAAAACAAAACAAGAAACTACACACAGTCATGCTCTTCCCTTTCACACCTACTTACTTATATAGCCAGGTCTGTCATTTTCAGATAGAAGTGTTACTTAAATGCAATTTTGCTCTTCTAAGCTGCCAGACTGAATCAGATATATCACATTTTCCACCACTAGTAAATGAAGGAGCAAAAAGCAGCAACATGGTCTGCAACTGCTGCCTTGGACTTCTCGGCAGTATGACAGTTCTGGACTTTTTCACATAGCAAAGGAGAGCAAACAGCTCTGTATCTCTGCAGCCACAACATCAGAGTTTGAGGGTTTCTGGGGTTGGGCCCCGAGTGTTCGAGAAATCAGTGGTGTTGAAGCTGATGCTTCCACCATCACGTGAGCTGCTTTTGCTGTCCAGCCCAGTACATGAACAGAAGTCAGAAAAAAAAGCAGGAAGATCATTGTTTGGGGTTTCTTAACTTTCCAACCCAGTGATTGTCTATTTTAGAACAGAGGGAGGGGAGGCTAAGGGGAGAGAGGAAAGGGGAGACGGGAGAGGAGGGGACGGGAGGGCAGACCCTGCTGGCTTTCCAAAGTTTCTCCCAAAACAAGGCACAACAGAAGACTGAGGAATGCTCAGACATGAAAGGAAAGAACTTTTAAAGACAAAACTTCACAACACACCCTAATGTCACCTACTGTAACTATCTGAACTGTCATGTTGTGACAAACAGTGAAGATATTTTTTCCCTTTCTGTTTGCAAAGGAGTCTGTGAAAAGCTGAAGTATAAATTGGGACAACCTATAGCTCCCAGACACTTTCAGATAAATTCAAGCTGAGGTGCTTTACAAATATGAACACAGTTCTGCATGAACACAGCTTAGGCAAGGGCCATATGTAACAGGAAATAGAAACCAAGGAGAGAGAAGAGGTAGAGAACAGTGCACCCTTTCATTTTTAGGCACAGGCTCTCCATAGTAGCTGTCTCGTGACAACCCCACAGACACACTCCCCCACCAGGATCTTCACACCAGCAGCAGCCTCCTGCACGCACCAGCTACTGCAAAGACACTCTAACAACAAAAGCTGATACAAGAAGAGAACTCATAACTTACCTTTTCCAAGATGAATTTGTTTAGATAAGGCATGTAACCCTGATTGGAAACTGGTCCTTCATCATCGTCCCTGAAGTGCTCTTCCAAGGCCACTGGATCATGGGGAACGTTTAACACTGTGCACAAGTTGTGAGAAAGAACCTAAGGACAGAAGGGAAACAGTGGCACTGCTGTCAGCCTTAACCACGGTGTGGTCCCTCCAGGGCAGACCTGTGACTCCAAAACCATGTACAAAGTGACACGTTGATGTCACCACAAGTTCAGCCCCACAAATTTTTATCAGAAAGCAAAACATAACTAAAAAATCTTGATTCAATGGTTTCAGAGAGTTGCATGTTACAGAGGCAATGCCAGAGAGGTCCAGCCCTAGAGAGCTGCAAATGCAGCTACACAAGCTCCCCTTTGTACATATATACCCATGCATCTGAAAACCAGGAGAGGCATGCAGGAACACCAGAGTAATATTTGCAGAGTGAAGTCAGATAGCTATCAAAACAACCACAAACACCTACCCTTTGAAATCATAAATATTTATATCTAGTGAAAAGGAGTAGCAAAGAAAACTCAACATGTACCTTTAGTTTACAAAGAAATGACTATTCAGATGAAAGCATTAACTATAGATTTCTCTCATCTCCTTGCTTTTGGGCTGCTTCTCAACATTTACCCCATGTTTCAGTTGGCAAAGGAAAGTAATGTTACAGAAAGGGGAAGGGTTTAGGTGTGCTCAAATTTTTATTTTAAAAAGCTATTTGCATGAAGTATGTCAAGAACTTGACATCCACCAGCACTCATGTCTGTTCTTGAGAAATGACCTTCAAGAAGAGACTACATGCTTGACTAATTTTAAGGAAGTACTGAATTACTGAAAACTAACTGGTAGCCAGCACATCTCAACTTCTTCAGCCTGAGCTGAGCTTTGCAAAGGCAAAGCTTTGCAAGCAGTGACTTCTGTGCCATCAGCACTTTCCGAAAAAAGGCAAAACCCCATCCCTTCCTTTAGCTGTTCACAGTCTGGAGTGGGGTCAGACCTGTAAGAGGCTGCCCACTGCACCAAAAGCACTCCCCAGCCCTCTCCCTTGGCATGATGCAGAGCTGAGCCTCTGAAGATCATGTACCTACATGAGCTGTGTAAAGGATTTCACATCACATGCTCTGCCGTGGTCTGCATGGAAAAAATGTAACAAAGGGAAAAAATACATCTAAAAAAGAGGTAAAACAGATCACATATTTTATAAAAGTATGCTGCCAGTGCTATTATTTTTTTTAGATCAACAATTACATGGAAGAGAGTGCAACTGAATTTTGTGGGTTTTATAGAATTTTAAAAAAACAGATCCAAATGATGCAAAGAGAAAACAGAAAA
>VZTN01016855.1:93167-112890 GCA_013400515.1 Erpornis zantholeuca
AAAGTGCTTGTTGGATTTTCTCTTTTTCAGATTATTTGTGGTGGCTCGCTGTAACATGGATGAATAAATTAACATTTGTCACCTTACTCCTCTTCAGTACAGTTAAAACACTGTTCAGGGTTTTCACCTCAGCTGAGATAGTAAATGAAACAGTCTCGTCATTGTGATGTGCTGCTAGATAGATAAAACAAGTACTACATGGTAATGAAAGCTGTCGTGAATATATCAGTGAGCCTGATACTTTTCTATCTTTCCAAATAATTCCCTCCAGAAAATTGTGGGTTTTTGAAGATCAGGAATACAGTTGAGTCTGTGAATGGAACTTATTAAAGTCTCAGGTCCAATGTTCCCAGCAGGACATACCTCACACTGAGGAGAGCAGCTTTCCTCTTGAAATTTTTCTGCCACAAAAGCAGCTTGGACAGAAGGCTGCACACAGCTGGAGAGAGTGCAGTGCAGCCCCAATGCAGGGGGACAGCTAAAAACACCTCCTTCTCCACTACTTCCAGAGCAGAAGCCAGGCAAAACATGACCAAGAGAAAGGAGTTGTGTTGTTGGAAGTTTTTTTGAGAGTTGTTGAGTGTTTGGGATATGTTTTTTGTGTTAAGTCTTCTTTACTGCTGTGGGTTGGGAATAAGCACTGGTGAGGGCAGCGGCTGTGCAAGGACTTCAGCTGAGATGAATAAAACAAAATAAATTTATGCATAATTTCTTCTGCATGTTGTAGGAAAAGCAAATAATTATTTATGATGTATGTGCTGTGATCTCAATGTTTTTTTTTTTCATGTATGGAGTGCCTGTTTTTTTGGCTAAGTGGTGTGTTGGTCTACTTAGCTAAAAATACATCTTCAGAGCAGCTTTGGAGAGAAGAAGGATGGAATAGCCTTTTTGTACAACTTGGTGGATGTCTTCGGCATTTCAACCTGGACAGCAAATACCATTAATCATGTCAGGATCCAAACCCCAAATGCACTGAAGCCCTAGGCCCAAATATGAGCCACCCACTGAGAGCATCTCTGTGAGCTTATTTGGCAGAAAAGGACAATGAGTGAGAAGAAGTGAGGGATAATGGGCATGGTCTTAGCATCAGAAGGTGCAAAATACTCCAACAGTTACTGACTGACAAAGGCTGAGAAATAAGACTCTTGCATGCACTATTTCCAGCAACTGATAGGAAAGCTCACGCTTTTCTGTCTGTCTGTAAGTGCTGAACCCACATACATTACTTTGAACACTGCATGTGACTGTCATTCACAGAACACAGCCCATGATCCCATAAAAATTTTATTTGCACAGATTTCACATGGAACCATTAAGATCCCCAAATCCAGACACATAATAAACAAGAGGGGGAAAAAATGAGCTTTTGCCCAATTTTAGTCTTCAGTCAATTGCATCATCAGAACAAAAACAGCACTCCAGGCGAAATAGTTCTGGCAGGTACAGTTTGATGACTCTTTTGTACCAGGTCGTGCTGGTTTATTGTGATTCCAGTAAGAAGGGTGCTCAGATTCTGAAGTGTCTCTTAAAATACCATTTATAGCAGGCAACATTATAATGGAGAGAACAGTGTAGATAACCTTACATTCCTTCAGGAAGCCTGGGCTGTGCAGCATCAACCAGGTGCAGCATGTCACTCAGATCCTGCCCATGGAAAATTTACACCATTTTGGTCATTCAAGCTATTACAGGATTTTCTTACAAGGAAACAACTCTATAAATTGTCTCTATTGCCAAACATAAAGGATGTACACCTCCTTTTGCTGCCATTTTCAGGTAAAGGGCAGGGCACACAGCAGTATAATCGCAGGTACCATGTAGGAGCTGCCCAGAAAATCCTGTGGGACAACCAGCCACAGGGAAATCAGGGAAATTTGTCCCCCTCATAGGCCTGGAGGCCAGGCTGGACAGACAGCACAGCTCAGCACAAGCTGGGAAGGCACAGGACTAACTTGCATGGATCACTGATCCTCCAGGTACAATGGGCTTCTGGCGAGGGCCAGGGCAGATGAGCAGACAGCAAAGTCCACTGTAGGAAGTACTTGTAATTCTCATAAGTGATAATTCATATGATTGGTTTTCTGTATGTGGTGAATTGAAAACTAGAATAATCCACAAACTTCTGCTAATTTTTGTTCTTTAGAGTCTTCTCTAGCAGAGATGTCAGAGTCTCCCAGTAGCACAGTCAGTTGTCAAACACAACCTGCCTTATTCACTGCATCCTAACAGCCTTTTCTCCCCTCTTTTTTCTTAACCTTTTCCTCCATATTTTATTCAATACTTTGCAATCCACAAACATTTATGCTCTTTCCTCGAGATGGATAGTGTGAACTACATGAGTAGCATCAGAAATTATTTGGATTAAATGTCCTTATGAATCTGATTTGCTAACATTATAGCTGCTGCAGTTACCAGAAACATCTGCCGTCTTAAAATACATTAGTATTTCTCCAATTTGAACACAGCTATTGCACCTGAGATGGAAAGAGACAACTTTTATATCATTTGGTAGCTGAACACTCACAAGGTCACCAGTAAAAACAGAACATCCTTATTAAAGTGCATTAAAATACAGTTAGATTCTGTGAAAAGTCACTGAAAAAAAGCAATTAATGTTGTTCACACATGAGTCTTCAATGATAGAGACTTAATCTCTGCTTTGAACAGAATTCAGTGATTTTTTGGCAGTTTGAATTTTTGGTAAAAACAATAGAATGGAAAAATGAAATCAAAACAAAATGCTCCACAAATTGTAGAAAGCAACAAAACCCCCACCACACACACACACATTAAAACCAACCAACCAATTAACAACAAAAAAACCAACCAACCAACCAACAAAAAGGATCCACAAAAAAACCCAGCTAAAACCCTGTATGCTGCCTTTCATTTTCTCTTCATTCTTTTTGCTGTCTTCTGTAATTCCTGATTTAAATTACGTGCTAAAATCCTTTGCCAGAACAGGATTTGTTTTCCACTCAGAATATAAATAGTCCCATTCAGGTCACTAGGTTAGCAGTCCATGCTTAAATGTTTCATTAAAATGGGTGGTTTATACAAGCCTCAGCTGCTCCAGCGCTTGGTAGGTTAATCAAAATGATACTTACAAGTTATGTATAAACCTAGTACATGATTTTATACAGTCATACTCATATTTAAAATTGTTTTTATAGGATTGAGCTAACTGAGCAAAACCAGTTAAAGTGAAGTTCATATGCAGACAAACTTGCTGGGGAATGAAGCCTTTGTTTTTTATACTTACCCAAAATAGCTTTAACAAAATTACAGGACTAACTGCATCCACACCCAAAGCGTGAGTTATTTTAAGCAACCCTTGTATTTTGATATGCTAGTCTGGATCTTTGCTTATCAAAGACCTTATATTCTGAACTTTTGAAGATAAGATTGACGGGTAATCTATTAAACATTAATTAACAGCAATCACATTTAACGAAGAAACCCTTGATAGCACTACATAAACCCTAAATTGTTTGCGTGGTACAAAAGCAAGTTCTGATGCAACTTCACATACTTCTGCTTTTCCTGAAAGTTGCCTGAGATCTCAGCAACTTTATTTTAAATCTGTGTTTGTTCTAATTTTGTTTCCTCACCACTGTTAAAAACATGACTGAAGGGAGGGAAAACTCACTCGGTCTCACAGAGTGACTCACAGCTTCAGGAAGGAGCTTTAGTTAGACCCTGCTGGGGCTCAGCCTTAAGGGGTCAATCACTTTTCTCTTGGTCCTCTTTGCAGGAGCTTAATTACTCCTTGTTAGCGAAAGAATAAGTATTTGTCAGGGAAGTTCTAACCAGAGGAAAGATTACGCACTTGAACCGTTACTAATTTTGTTTTATGCCACTGAGTCAGTTAAACTGACATCAAGGAAAGAATTCCGGCACTTCAGCAACTCAGCTTTCTGCTCATTGTTAGGCCAGGGAAAATCTTCCCAACCTTGGCTAGACCAGTCATTTTCATTCTCCACAGGAAAACTGAATGGAAGCAAACAGAAATTGAAGACCATTAAGCCAACTTTGCAGCAAACTGTGTTTCCAGTATCTGCCACTTCACAGTGATGTTTCAGCAGAAAACAAAACTGAAGCAAGTGCTAGTGTTTATTATCAGTGTGTTAGTTTGTGAGTAGACTGGTCCTGCCATAAAACATCTCAAGGAAACACTGGGGGAGAGAGAGTAAAAAGCAGTAAGTAGATTTGACATTATAGCATGACCCAATCCTCAAGCCATCTGAGGAATTTGTTTTTTCTGTTATTTTAAAATATTTTAGTAGTTTTAGGTGAAACAGGAAGTAGCATTAGATGCTGAATCAGAATGGCAGTTCAGTCTCTCCTAATAAAAAAGAAAAAAGAAGTGAATTTCCCATTCACTAAGACTTCCAGAGCAATCTTTAAAGGGATTACAGTAAGGCACACTTATTTCACTATGGTTTTCTATTATTTATACACATGTGTACAATACATGCATTTTTATTTAAACTTAAGAAAACAAACATAATGAAGGGGTAAAACATTGGGTTACTTTTCACTTCCTCCCTGGTAACACACATCTTACTCTACACTTTCAGCTGATAAGATATTTCTCATCAAGTTATAGAACTTGCCATAGAACAGAATACCACAGACACCTTACCTGCAGAGAGGAAGAGGAAATTCAGTCTCATGTGTGCTGTAGTAATTATCTGATAGCAATTTTTGGGATGGAAACTGGAAAGACAAACAATCAGTGGAAAAAGCCATTTAAGCAGGGTTAATGTAGAAGACAGTCAGTCAGAATCATAGAATCTTTAAGGCTGGAAAAGACCTCTAGTATCACTGGGCTCCCTGTTAACCCAGCTCTGCCATGTTCACCACTAAACCATTTCCCTCAGAGCCACATCCACACGTTTTTTACCACTTCCCTAGGCAGCCCGTTCCAATGCCTAACGACCTTTTCAATGAAGGAATTTTTCCTAATGTCCCATCTAAACCTCTCCTGGAGCAGCTTAAGGCCATGTCATCTTGTCCTATCACTGTTACCTGGGAGCAGAGACTGACCCACCTGGCTACAGCCTCCTTTCAGGGAGTAGCAGAGAGTGGTGAGGTCCCCCTGAGCCTCCTTTTCTCCAGGCTGAACACCCCCAGCTCCATCAGCCACTCCTCATCAGACCTGCACTCCAGACCCTTCCCCAGCTCCATTTCCTTTCTCTGGACTCACTCCAGCCCCTCAATGTCTTTCTTGCAGTGAGGGGCCCAGAACTGGACACTGCACTGGAGGTGTGGCCTCACCAGTGCCCAGTACAGATGGACAATCACACCCCTGCTCCTGCTGACCACACTATGACACAGCCAGGATGCCATTGGCCTTCTTGGCCACCTGGGCATGCTCTGGCTCATGTTCAACCACTGTTGACCAGCACTCCCAACTCCTGTTCTCTTGAGCAGCTTTCTGGCTGCTCTGCCCACAGCTTGGGGCACTGCCTGGGGTTGTTGTGACCCAAGAGCAGCACCTGTCACTTTGCCTTGTTGAACCTTATACAATGGACTTAACCCATCAATCCAGCCTTGACTCAAATGTCTACAAGGATGAAAAGATGTTTAAAATCCCATGTGCTAGGGCATGGATAAAATATGTGGGGAGATTCTGCACTTAACACCTAAGTAGATGAGAGTGAAGACATAAGAGGAAAGAGTGGCAGAGGCAGAAATACTACCTAAAGTTGGTGAGACTACTAAAGCTTGGGAAGAGCAGGTGTTTCTCCTGTCCCCCATCCCTATCCTGTGAAACACCTTGCCTAAAACACTCTCATTAGTGGTGCCTTCTGTTGTCTGTACATCAATAGATGAAGAAGAGCTTCTCCATCAAGATGCAGGGTGAACACGTAGAATCTTCCTGTGTGTAAATTCAGTAACAGCAGCAGGTTTTATGTCCATTAGCCAGCTCGTCTCTAACCCTAGGGATACACAGAAGATCATTAATCAGTCAGGCCACTTAGTCTGCTTTCATCTTGAGTCAAACAGAAATCAGTTTAGACCAGCATGATAATTCAGATGTCATGATAAATGCTCATATTGTGTATTATAAGAGAATCAAACTACTGGCAAAAGGAAGATCTTTCAAACCCAGTAATTCAAATTTTTCAAGAGTATCCAGAATCTCAAGTTCATTTTTAGGTGTGTCCAATCTCAGATCTCTGAGCAACATGTTAAACAATAATAAATTGCTTCCTGTTTAATTAGGCACAGCAATATTCTCTCCTCAGGGCACCTCCCTTTCCCCTAGCCCAATCCCATTATACTTTGGGAAGATAGCATCTTCATCCAATCCCAACTGTTCAGACAGAAGCGGGACCTGCGTGCCATCCTGCCCAGTTTCCTCCTGCTTTCTCTGTGCCGCGTATCCGGAGCTGAGCCCCTTCGGAGACTGGGCAGTGCTCCCCCGAAGGGTTTCCAGGCTTCCAGGAGGAAGGGAGGGCTCAGCAGGGCACGGCCCTGATTTCACTCTTGGTTGCCGCCTTTAGACCCGGGTCCCCAAGCCCACTGCGCCAGGGATATTTGTAGGTCTCACACCCAGAGGTTTATTCAACACGTGGACACCTCACATACCAAACCACATATTAAGGACACACCGTGAGGGTGCCTTTTCCAAGCCTCCACGGCCGAAGGGGTGGGTGGGGATGAGCAAATTAAAAGACACTTACCCGAGTTACTGCTGGCAAGAGCGCTCAGTCACTGCTGCAGGACAAGATAATGCTTTCTAACAACCAGGATCGAGCGTCACAACAGCACACAAACACTTCAAAGACAAAAATTCAGTACACAGTTAACAACTTCGTCCAGCAGGTGTTGCTGGAGACTACAAAACACATTCAGACAAGGTCCAGCTGGCCAGCTTTTGGGACGGTAGCAAACACTTTGTGCTCCCCTTCCCCAGATCAGCAAGGATAGAGTGCCTAAGAATGCTTTTACTCATAAAACTTTTCAATGTTATAAAGTAATGCAAGCTATAACATTTAAATCCTACTTTGGAACATACAAGCAGTGCCTAACTCCATTTCTAAGTGGAGGCAAAGCGTGTCTGTGACCTCCAAAATAAGCCAACTTGACTGTAAGCTTTTCAGGTTTTGCATTTTAGTAATTTACGTCCTTTCCAACTAATAGGGCAACTTGGAAACTGGAAAATGAACCCAACAAAAACCATCAAAAACCCCTAGACAACTGCAGTGTGGGGATACCTCATCAAAAACAAAACAAAAAAAATATAAAGATGATGTCGAATTGTATTTTGGCAGTAATGCCATAAACAGAACTTCATGTAGTATTTGAACATCAGATGTAACTCAGTATTTTTTTAAGTGTAGCATTTATGATTCAAGTCAACTGTTCAGCCTGCAAACCCATCAGTATTTCTACAGTCAATGGAAAGATTTGAATCATAAGACGAATTATCCAAACAGGGAATCAGTCCTTGATAGTTGAAATTCATTTTTCAGTGTTAAATGATGTCGTGTCTCTACAGGAAATTGAGTCTGTAGGAGCTTTAGTCCATCACACCACCCACTTTTTGGTCAGAAGATGCAGAAAGACTGAGCAAGACCAGGCAGGTAGTGTTGTCCAGTAATATATGTTTGTAATGTTCAGCCCAAGTCTCGTTTTTGCAATAATTTGTAAGCTACCAAAATTACTGTAAGATTGTTCCTATTAGAAAAAGAAGCCCCCCTCAATGTCAGTAAAAATAGATACCACTTCTTACTCAGTGGTAATCATGAATCACTGGATGCTGGGAATATTCATGGGAAGCATTAACACACACTTCCCAAATTTTCTCTGCTTCTTCCCACTAGCCACCATTGCAGCCAGGAGTCACTGCCTCACCATTGGCACCGGGAGGGACCATGAAAATTTGACATAAAGTTTCACCATTCTTACTGCTCCCATAAACGACTTTAAAATCCTGAAGTGCCTTTTTAAATGCTGTTCTTGGCACAGAGGAAAAAGTTAAAACATCTAAAGGCACTTCAGTCACATGGTTTAAATGGAGCACCCCTTCAGTGGCACACAAAACCTGTGACCAGCACTAGAATAGACCCACAGAATTCTTTAGGTTGGAAAACATCCTTAAGATCATAGAGTCCAACTGTTAACCCAGCACTGCAAAGTCCATCATTCACCCATGTCCCTAAGTGCCACATCCACACAGCTTTTAAATAACCCCAGGAATGGTGACACCACCTCTTCCCTGGGCAGCCTCTTCCAATGCTTGACAACTGTTTCAGAGCAGAAATGCTTCCTAATACCCCATCTAAACCCTGCCCAGGGACAACCTGAGGCTTTCCTCTTGTCCTATCTCTAATTACTTCGGAGAAGAAGCCGACCTCCAGCTGGCTACAACCTTTCTACAGGCAATTGTGGAGAGCAGTTAGGTCCCCCTGAGCCTCCTTTTCTCCAGGCTGAACACCCCCAGCTCCACCTGCCACTCCTCATCTGACCTGCACTCCAGACCCTTCCCCAGCTCTGTTCCCTTCTCTGGACTCACTCCAGCTCCTCAATGTCTGTCTTGCAGTGAGGGGCCCAGAACTGGACACTGCACTGGAGGTGTGGCCTCACCAGTGCCCAGTACAGATGGACAGTCACTGTCCTGGTCCTGCTGGCCACACTACTGCTGATCCAGGCCAGGATGCCATTGGCCTTCTTGGCCACCTGGGCACACTCTTGTCTAGTGTTCATCTGCTGTCAGCCAGCACCCCCAGGTGCTTTTCCACTGGGCAGTTTTGCAGCCACTCCTCCCCCAGCCTGCAGCACTGCCTGGGTTGTTGTGACCCAAGGGAAGGATCTGGCACTTGGCCTTGTTGAACCTCCTGCAGTTGTGTCCTCAGCCCATCAATCCAGCCTGTCCAGATCCCTCTGCAGAGCCTTCCTGCCCTCCAACATATCAACACTCCTGCACAACCTGATGTCATCTGCTAACTGTGGGAGCCCTCAGTCCTCTTACCCAGATCACTGATAATGACATTAAACAGGGCTGGGCCCCACACCATCCCTGGGGGACACCATTGGTGTCCAGCCACCAGCTGGGTGTAGATCCATCCACCACCACGCCCTGGGCCCAGCAACCCAGGCAATTCTTTATCCATACAGGAGCACAGCTCTCCAAGCCCACAGCACAGCTTGTTTGCACAGCAGTGCCTCTACTGATGTTACAGGCCACTGAAAATGGGCAATGTGGGAGCACAGAGCTGTAATAGATAGAACAAATACACTGTAGAGGACAAAAGGCTCAGGTTCACTAATCCCCCACCAATTGGTATTTCTGTTTAGAAGTATGCTTAAAGAAAGATCTCACTTAATGTAGATGAACATTAAACCACTGCAACAAAACCATCTATTTAATATTTCTCTCACAAACAAGACAGGGCTATCTTATAAAGTAAAAACCTAAAGGCATTCCAGCATATCTGTTTTTACTGATAACTGCATATTCAGTTACCTTAAACCAAGACTATGAATTTCACTGCCATATGACTAAAACTGAGAACTCCTACTTAGTTATTTTCTGCTAATTGCAAAGCAGAATTTTGACAGTCCACAGAATTCAGATACAGCTTGTCTGAGTTTACTTGCAGCTCTAATACAAGGTAAAAACTCCCACAATAGACTCATCCATTAAGCCTTTATTTACTATGTCTCTCTTCTTTACATTTGTCTCCATACCACAGAACATGCCATTACTGTGTTCCTGAAACTATTTCAACTCCTCCCACTGTTCTCTTCCCATTCTCAGCAATTGCTGAGTTTTCTTCCTTACCTCAGACCCAGGTCTTTCTTCACATAAGTTTCTATTCCTCCACCACCAGTCTCAGGTTCCACTTCTTCGGGGAGTTCCATCTTTCCCAATGCAATACCATTCCCGAGGCTGCAGAGACAGACTGCTATGGACACTAACACACCAACTAGGATGCTTCTCTCCTATCAACAAGTGTCTTATCTCAGTCCCACTCTCGTGAGAGTAATCACTAGCATTAGGCATGAGTGGGAAGCAGATCTCATCATGTCTTGCCATAATATATTCCCAACTCAGTATTTCCATAACTACAAAATTAAATAAGTGTTAGACAACAGTAAACAAACAGAACTTTTAACTTTAATATTCAAATTCAACACTAGTAAGAACAAAGAGAGCACAAAAGGGAAACATTGTTTTAAGTAAAATGAAGAGACAAGCCAGTAATTAGAACAGTTCTGTCAGCCTAGGCTCAAGATCAGCACAGGTTCAATGGCCACATTCTGTTCCACATTTTGGAACTTCAAACTGAATAGTTAAGCTGTGTCTGTTGGCATCCCAGACTGCAGTTTCACTATAGTACACTATAAGCATGATCAAACTTATGTACATAAACAATGAAAAACAACCTGAACATACTAAACAACTATTTACAAGTATTCCAACACAAAAAAACCAAACATACAATAGCCTCAAGAATGGGCAAATGAAGAAAATATGAACATTCAGAGAACCTTATTAGAAAGAAGAACAAAACATTAATAGCAAAGACATTAACAATTGCACTACACTAATACAGAGTCCAAAATATTAAATTGGTGCATTTTTTCACAATGCACTAGCTTTGAGAGAAAAATGCTGCCTTCACTAAAATGCAGCTTACATTTGTTTCACTTAATTGCTTTAACAAGAAGCCTATTAACACAATAATGATTGTTTTAATGCTACAGTTTACAGCAAGGACATTGAACTAAAAATAGCAGCAGTTCCACATGGCACTTAATTCCACAGGTTCCTAAGCTGTGGTTTATGCAATGCCTACAAAGTGCTCCCAGTTGAATACACAAATAAAATTCACAACAAAAGTCTACCTGACATCAGGTACACTGACTGTAGGTGGCCTTAAAGCCTGTCTTTCAAAATTTATTCCCCCTCTGCTCCAAAAAAAAAAAAAATTAACTATCAAAGTAAGGCCTCCTCCCTCCTTCTTAAAAGATTAGGGATATTGCTTCTTATTACAATGCTGTAACACTACAAAGCAGCACACCACTATAGTGGTTAACCCTGGGACAACGTAACATCTAACAGTGTAACCGAAACGCTTATGGAATAACATCCAGGATCCTCTACAGACAGGAGAGTAACCGAGTCCATTAACTCAAGTGGTTAATACAGAATCAGCCACAGAGTACAAGTGAAAACCCAGAAGCAATAGCTGTAAAACTGGTGATACTGATCACAGGACAAGAAACCAGGAATTGAAGGCTTCCTACAATTAAAGGCTTCCTTCGATTCCTTAGCCTTTGGTCCAGCAGAGAAGCTATGGCCATCTCTGCAGTTCCTCTGGGCTCTGTGGTCAGTATATGGTGAGGCTCAGGGAGCGGTTCATCTTCTTCCCGATGAGCCGGGACGGGCGGTTCTGCGTTGTGGATCTCGTGGTCATTCTGTCTGTGAACAGCGCTCGCTCCTCGGCCGCAGCCTTCGCCATCTGGGCCTTCTTCAGCTCTCTGCAACACAGGGACAGCGTCACTCCCACAGCACCCACAAGGATACAGGCTTATCACAGCAAGAGATGCCAACCAGCTACAGTGGCTCACAGCTCAAGACTTAGGGTCAGTTTTAGGTCATTCTGAGATTGTTATGATTCTCATCCACCTGTTTCCAACCCAGAGGGCAGAGGTGGGAAGCTCATTACTTGTCTAGATGTTCTTTGTTTTGAAAAGCAAGGGAAGGAAATGAAAAATTCACAACTCCAATTCTGAAATCCAGCCTGTTACAAGGTGCTCACAACTTCAATTACCAGGACACAGCAGGCCGCTTTTACTTCCTAGCACAAGGCACGTGTTAAGCCAGAGTTCATTACTGAGGTTTGCCCAAAGGAAGCATATTCAGCCACACCTGATCTTCTGTGGGAGACCTAAACAGAGACTCAGATAAACACAGGTGTAGGAAACTGGCAATAGATGACTCAGGAAGCATCCTTTCCCTTTTGCATACCCACATCAAAAGCTTATCACCGCCCCCATGTTATGTGCCTAAGAAAAATGGGAGCCTGCGAGGCAGAGTCACTGAAGGTAGCACAGGCCACTGCCCCTGTCTGTTCTGTTTCAATTACCAATACCCAGTCTGAGGACAAAGTTAAATAAAACTCAGGATAAAACTATAAAATAGTACAACTAAAGAGCACAGCTATCTTTATAAAGTGTTTTCCTGCACATTCCCTCATACTCTCTTCCTTCCACTATCTCAAACTATCCATCAAACAACTTCCTCTACTATAAGAGCTAGTACTTGTAATCTGACTTCACATCTGTGTGCAAAGCAAAATCAGATTTTACAAGCTTGATGCACATTGGTGTAGGTGTGCTCAGTTTTAAGCTACATGTTTTAAGTTTAATAAGAAATCCCCATTCTTGAAAGCCAAAGTATTTTTCATTAACACCCGTGCCCCATCTAATCACCCCCACATTATCAATGTGCCAGATCACTGCAAGAGAATGCAACCAATTTTCAGTCCTCTTCCTTGTGAACATCAGTCACAAATACACACATGTGTGCTCACCCAACCCCCACACCATTACCAGGAAATTAAGTTTTACAATATCCTTCCACTCTTCCCTAGAAGTCTTGAGTTCTTGCCTAGAAATCTTGAATTCTTCCTTCCTCTGAAGAGGACAACACAGTAGAAAAACTGAGTTGCCTTAAAAGGATTCTTTTCACTGAAGATGACTTACACACAAAAGTGGTATTTTAAATGGTTCAAATGCAGAAATTTAAGAAAAAACAAACCCAAAATAAACAACCCCCTCTCCCCCTACCAAATAACTACCTCAAGTATTTTACGGGGCACTATGTCACACAACATTAAAAATTACTGTGGCTAAGTGTTCTTTATAAATCATTCTTGGTTTTATAAGGATGTATCCTTCTTGTTGCCAGGCCAGAAGGAGTCATCACAAAACACTAACTTTGCCAGTTTTCTCTTTCAAGTGATACAAAAATATGTTGTTTTTATATAAGCAAGAAACTTACCTCAGCAAATCTGCTGTTTAACAAGCTGCACAAACTGTCTGACTATTCTTTCAACATAATTCGTAATATTATAAAGATAACCATCTAATCTAACATCAGGCTGTGGTCAGACTAGCAATGGCAAGATAAGCAGGTCACAATGGAGCAAACCTGAACATGAAATTAACATCTTCATTCAAGACAAACCACTCAGCAAGAAATCAGTGTTTTATATTCCCTCATAAAAGCCTGCCTATTATGCATAACACATGCAAAGATAATTGTAGTGAAAGAGTCAGATGGCTGCTTAATAATTCACAAACTCTTTCCCTGAAACTTAAGCAGAAATCAGACTTTCCTAAAGGCAATCTCTTCTTCCAAGCTTTAATTCAGTTGAGTTGAATGTCTGAACAAGGGGTAGGACAAAATGACCTCCTGATACAAATGATTCTCTGGTGACCCAATAACTGCTGTGTACAGGTCAAATTAGTCCAGCAACATTCCTGATGTGCCATTTCATTTAATTTCAAAATAGGTCATTTAAGTAATGTTTTCCAACATGTTTCAAGGTACAAATGACCTAGGAAAACAGATTCAAATCATACAGATATAAGTTAGGCTATACCTGTCATGAAAGTGTGCACTGCCCTGAAACATTTGGTTAAAACCATGACTTTTTGTATGGCTCAAATACTAATAGTGGTGTTGAGATTCCCTTAGACTGTTCAAGCAGTTCTTTCTGTGGAGAAAGTTCCTTTTAAAGTTCCATGACCCACTTTGTACTCTCAGGTCTGTGCACGCATACAGATTTGCAGGTCTCACACACAAACAAGAACACTCCTGTTTCATCATCACTTCACTGTCAGGTGAGAACCTATGAGAAATTAAGTCCTACAGAAGGCCCCCAAGGACCACCTACTTACTTCTGCAATAGTGAGTTCTTGAATTTTTCAGCATTCAGCTCTATCCGGAGCTGCTCTGCGCTCTTTTTGGCGGCAGAGAGAAGCACTGAATGCTTGACCAGGGCCACAGCTGAAGGCCTTTTCTCGGGATCAGGATTAATCATAACCTTGGGAAAAACAAGACATCCTTGTTAAGGCTAACAACATAATAAATTACACATATCAGCTAGCCACTAGTACAGGAGTTCTTACTTTTAGTAAGTCTAGTAATTCTTGAGAAAGCACTTGTGGTAGTCTGGGTAGTTTTCCTTGCCGAATTTCATGCCATTGGTCCCCATTAGTTGGAAGTGGTTCAGCCCCAGCAGCACAGACAACAGTCAGAGCGAGGGCAAAAATATCCGCTTTTGGCAAGTGAGTGTAGTTCTTGAAAAGAAACAAGAAAACATAAATAATCATTTTTTCTAAAGGAAACAGCAGGAAGGCCTAAAAACACCATTTGCCACAAACAGAACAGTTACCTCTTGTAGGACTTCATTTGCAAGGAAACGGCTGTCACCTTCCTCCACTTGAGGGCTAGAGACTCGAGTTACGTGGCCCAGGTCACCTGCAAGGAGAAGAGAAAGTTACTTTTCTGAAGACAACGAGATGATGCAATTCTTTGAGCACAAGTGTGCTGTTTCTCACCTATTTTAAATATGACTCTATCAGATGACCAGTCATCATCATCGCCTTCCTCTAAAGTTATACTGGGGACTGATGTTCTAGATATGAAAATATTACCTGAAAAAGAGCAGAATTGTTAAAAGAAATGTTTCTGTACAATTTCTACTTGACCTAGTTTCACTACAGTTTGCTCTAGCCTCGCAGAAGTTTTATTTGTATATATACCCTGTTCAAAGAGTGAGAAACTATGACTTGCTGTGGCCCCTCTGCTGGGAAGGCAGCCAAGTGTTATGCAAGTAGAGTCAATTACACAAAAAGGACCCAAGATAAACTCAACAGTTTAGGTCTGCTGGCCAATTTTATAACTGACATCTTTGTGCTCCTATTCAGAACCTCAGGGAAGAATTTACAGTTAGTAAGGTGTGGCTAACTGTTCATTTTTCTACAGCAGATTAAATGAACTGAGCAAGTTGTCAATACAGAGTAAAGCAGTTACAAACTTACTAGGTTTGATATCCATGTGTACCAGGGACATTGAATGAATGTACTTTAAACCTCGAGCCACTTGAAGCAGCAGGTCCTTCAGTTCTGGCTCAGAAAAATAACGCATATTCCTGTAATTTTCACTTATGGCATCTGCCAAACTGCCACCTAAAAAAACATTAAAGAAAACAAGTTATTATTTTACACCAAACAGCTGACAAAGTAATGACAACTAGCTTCCAAAATCAAGTGAATACATCACAAAGAACTTGCTGGCAATATACAGTAAGTGTAAAATATAGTGCTGTATCCTCTCTTTTTAGCCATGTAATAATATAATAAAATTCTTTTCTGCTGTAGTTCCCACACAAACTAACAGGATATCAACATGAGGGAAAGAGCTCTCTCTCTCTTCCAAATCTCTGTCAGGGCATTAACAACAGCAAAATGCTTCAGAAATCAGGTTTAATCTTCCTTTTTAATGGAAACTCTAACAATTTTCTCTATTCCAGCTTGTACTATTGTACAGAAAAAACAACAGTTCTGCTGCTCACAAACAGCTCACTGTCCTTCCAGCATGCTTCAACACACATGCCTCGATCTGCACTGTTGTACAGTTTCTGCTTCCTCCATCTGATATGCCTTTTCCAATAGAAAGCAATAGCAGACACTTGAGAGGAAGACACCATGAGCTATGAGTAGAGTAATAAATTCTTAATTAGTGTCAAGAACTTGTAGATACCTGTATGGCTTCTTTACTTACCATTGCAGTATTCATTCTGTATAAGCATGTGATCATCTTCTGCCCATGCTGAGTAGTACCTCACTACATGGGAATGCTGTCCCAGAACTGCATGTGCATAGACCTCTCTCAAAGCATTCTGCCTGTTAGTCACAAAAAGCAACAGCACATGTGAGTATTGTGAGGTGAAATTAGTACAATTTCTTATTACAATAAGTATTTCTAATAAAAACCTTCCTATTCCATTCTGTAGCACTGTAAGGTGGATTTGTACTTATATCTAAACAGCTAAAATAATTTACTTTATATTAAAAGGCTTAGTATATGGAAAATCAAAAAAACAGAGTTTGGTGTAGATAATTCTTGAAGGAGCTGCCACTTCCATTACATACTTGCCAACCACTAGCAATAGCAAGCTTTGAGAAGCATCACTGAAGTTTTAGGGAAAAAATAAAAGTGATCATGACTCTCAAGTTCAACTGAACTCAACATTCCTAACTTCTAGTGTGTAAGTCTGGTACATAGTTTTGTGCAACTCAGACCTGTGAGGTTTTATGTCATAACTATTTGAACAGTGTGGAGAAAAGTCCTGAACCACAGGCTCATTCACAGCTGCCAAAAAATATCCCCAAACTGACTTAACTCATCTGCATGTCACTCAAGGACTCTCACAAGGATGAGGGCTTAGCTGATAATAGTGCCTTCCTTTTATGCTGAAAGAATCTTCTTTGCAAGGAAGCATTATTCTCACTTTGAGAACAATCTGTTTCCACACACATCTATATACCCCAATATACAGAATATTGGAACAAACATCTGGCAGGAGAGAGGCCAATTAGCCTTTTATCCACAATACTGCAGGGTATCTGGGGGAGTGGGTAAGGAAGAAAAAAAGTGAAGTGGTTTCAAAATTTTATCTGTTTTATATTTAATTCATGGTTGGTTTATACTTTTCTCTTAAATGCCTTCTCTAGACACCAACACAAAGAGCCATGTGAAGAAGAAACACCAGGACTTTTAAAGAGCAGGAAGAACTCACTCATCCACAGAGCCAGCCAAAGGTTTCTTGGAGCGCTTTATTGCATAAATGCAGCCATCCAACCTCTTCACACATTTAAACACGGAACCAAATTCACCAGATCCAATCTTCTCCAGTTCATGGAATTCGGTTGCATACCGTGACTTCATGTTACTCTCTGTTATGGTTATCCTCTGCAAAGATTATCAAGGAAAATACTCAGATCTGCAGATACACAAACTGCTAAAATTAGCGTGAAGGTTTAAATATTAAGTACCTTAGCAGGTCTCATGGTCTCCTCTTCAGGCTCTCCATCACTTGGTTCCATGTCCTCTCCACAAGAGCTGAAATTCACGCCAGAAATAACATGGTTTAAGTAAACTTAAAACAGAAGCCCAGAAGCTGTTGAATTTTTCTGAGATCTAATTCTCCTATTCTACCTAATTTTAGTTAGCTAATTGAACACTAAGCATCTGTAAACACAAACCCATAAAATTGCCATGCTAATATCTTTGTCATTTCTTTATTTGTTTCACAGTAGTATTTAATGCATTTTTTTCCTCCTCAAGAAAAGACTGCATGGCCCATTCCATGAGGGGAAAAACACCAGGATACAGTCTAGTCTATTCTCTCTGCACACTAATCAGAAGATCTAGTGCTAAATTATTATTTCATGGTATCATGCATCTCGAAACACATGCTTTAAGAGCTGTATTATACATTGCTAACAATCTGCAAGCAAAAATATTTTCTTAGAAGCAAATTGTAACAAAATTTTTGCAGACAAAAGTAGTTCTAAATACAAATTTAACAAAGGAAGCTACAAGTCACTCACTCGTTCCAGTGTATCCTCTTCCTCCTCCGACATTTGCCTTCAGAGTTGTGAAGGAACATGGAATCGGGAGTGAAGGGATTGATGTTCACATGAGGTGTTTGTCTAAAATCTTCTTCTTGCTTCTCTGATTTCCCAACATTCATAAACAGCGAGCCCCCTCGAAGTTTGACTGAGCTGGAGCCTAAACCTTGTGCTTTAGAAAGCAAACTCTGTATTTAAAAAAAAAAAAAAGGAGATGTATAGCCTTGATATTGTCTTAGACATAAAACAGTCAGGTCATGCCTGAAGCCACCATTACAATATTGTCTAATTAAAGTTAGCATCATTTGTTTAAATGCCTGCATTTCCATCCAAAAGAATTTCTAAGAAACTACTATGCCTTGTACTCTACACAGAAACAGTTCAAGTAAATGAGTATTAAAATTATTTTTAAAAGACAGGAAAGATGATGATGAGAGTAATCTTTTCTGTCTTTAATCATTCCATCACCTAAATTTCTTGGACCAATCTTTGTCCATTAAATGAACTCAGATAACTCGAGGACAATCCTGGACTGTATCACCATGATTTTCAAATGCATAATGCGAAAGTTGGATCAGACACAAAATGATCTTGGGCTTCTACAAATTTATGTGACAATCTTAAAAAAATAGCAAATGCAGCATTTAATACTGATGCACAGGTGCATCTTCCTGAGACTACAAAACACTTTGAGAGTTGACAGCATGGCTGCACTGTCAGTTAAATATCCAAAACTGATATTTTGGGTGGTAATTTGCCAGACCAGGCATTTTCCAGGCACATGAGGAAACCTCTCCCAGTTATACTGGAAAGTCTCCACCTGAGTCTCCTTCATCCTGGTGAGGATGCCAATGACTGGATCACAAGCAGGAGTATCACCTTACCTTAACAACACCCCTCAAAATAAATATTTGACAGGACTAAAGCCCAAACTACCAAAGGGAAGAATGCTGTGTACATGGGAATCTCAACTGCAAGCCTCAAATCTGCACTAGATGACGACCTGTGTATCTCAGGACACATTTCTGTACTTCCACTGGATACCTGGATCAATTGATTCTTCCAAAGATAACCTCTCCAAGACAGCCTGTATAGAATCTGGGCACCTAATTTAGGAATCCTACTGAACTGCTGTATTAAGAACTTGTTTTTAGTGTCACAGTCCACAAAACTTTTGCATCTCTGAAGCGTCTGCTCCTGAGAAGGTATAAAATCATCACCAATTTTACCTCTTCCAAACTTGTACCACTGAGTTCTACCAGTGAAACCTCAGTGGAGATGGAAGCTGTAGAAAACCAATTAACAAGGTTGCCTTCCTCGCACCTAAAGTCAGTTGTTTTCCATCTATAGTCTATAGACCCCTGGGAGATTATCCCCGGGGATTATCCCAGGATTACTTCTAAAGAGCTATAAGAAAAGTAATGAAGAAAGGAAGCCAATTATCACTAGATTTAAATTCACTATGCAGGGTTTTACACAGCGTCGAGTTCAAAAGTTGAACTGCCTTCCAAAAGTCTGTTGTTGACAGAGTTAAGAGCTACCCATCTATCCCTCTAAGCTTTGGACTCCATCAGTTTAACAGCACCAGCTACTCAAACAGCCTTTTACGTTTGATGCGGGAGCGCAGACACCGAAGCAGCGCTGGCACCACGACAGCAGTACTCCAACACGACAGGATCGCAGAATCCATCAGGCTGGAAAAGCCCTCTGAGATCACCGAGCCCAGCCTATGACCCAACACCACGGCACTGAGCGCCAGCCCCAATCTTTCCTTAAACACCTCCAGGGACGGTGACTCCCACCACGCCATTCCGATGTCTAATCACCCCTCCTATGAGGAAACTCCTCCTAGGACGTGCCAGCTCACCGTGAGAGACACGCCGAGCCGAGCTTTAACTTTCTGGCTACACCCCTACCAACGCCCACTCGACACTCAAGCACTTACTTTAGCAGTTTTAATACTCTACGCTCGCACTTTTCAAATATATTTTCCACAAAACACTGCCGAACCTAGGAAACTTTTTTGTTTATATGCGACTAATACACGGGCAAGCGG